>OAMR01000314.1:1077689-1092843 GCA_900205405.1 Echinochloa crus-galli
GAGGTTTACAATAGCTGAGTGTGAATTAATTGACCTGATCCAGCATCACGGCGGGAGTATGATTTTGATGCATAAAAATGGATTGGCTTCGTATACTAGTATTAAATATAATCATTTTGTATGAAAAAAATAGCCACATAGGAATAACATCTTAGATGGGCCGGGAGCTCCAAATTGCTAGGAAATTTCATATAATAGAAACCGATCATTTTGTACTTTGTGGACTTATTCATGTGGAGTGGAGTATGCATGTGTGTCGCCATCAAGAGTGTCCTCTTCCTTTACATGGACATACTATACCCGCTTGCAATTTCATGCCAAAATTCTGCCAGCCACCCACTCGCCACTTGAGTCACTTGTCTCTTAACTATGGCTAAGTTAATTACTGAGTTATTGTATGAATGAATAGTCAATATAGACCATATGGCCAGGTCAAGTCCAAACTCCAAGCCACGCAGCATGATGGATGATGTGTATAAGAAATTGTTTGCTACTCCCTCTGTCCCTTTTTATTTTTCACCGTTGGTTTCCGTGCCACGATTTAAATTCGATTTGTATAAAATATGTGTAATATTTTAATCTCAATTTTTTTTAAAAAAAAACCTAGATTCAAATATCTATCTCTCTCTATATATATAGGGAACTGATATTCAACAACAGGTGTTGAATAATATTCAACGCACGGTGGCGCCGCCCATCCACCGGCGAGAAAGAGGAAAACGGACCCACCAACAATTAATGCCGCGAAAATACTTCACACTCGCCCATAGGGTAAATATGCATCAGATGGGAGTAATTATCGCACACGTGTCCGCATCCTTCAAATCAGCTGTAATCACGGCATTGATATACCGCAAATAAGGAAAATTCTATCCATATCCGCCTCCTGCCGTTCCCCGTGCAAATCCATCGCTACCCCCCACGAACCCAGCCTCGTCGTTCACGGGCGGAGAAATCCACCGCCACCCCCTGCTGCCGCCGTATCCCCGGGCGGATGAATCCGCCGCACCCGGCCACGCCGGCGACCCTTCCTCGAGGACATCGACGCCTGTAGCACCCTTCTTTGCGAGCACTGCTTAGCCTCCCTCCCTCCGGCACACCTGCGCCGGCAATCCGCGGCGGCGGCAGATGGCCTCCCTGGCACCGCACGGCAGGCCCCGGCGTCCCTGGCAACTCCGCACGGCTTCTCCCCTCCTGCGTGATCAAGGCGCGTCGGAACCAATGACGTAGCCCGGTCCTCGGGGCCATTGGATTCCGGTGAGTTTATTATCCGATTTGTGGAGGACCGATTCCCCCCATTGATTAGAGTATTCCATACCTTTTCTATCATTTTTAAAGACTTCACCCATGCGTCATTGTTCCTTACTTTGCTTTCGGTATTTCTGTTGTTACTGCAAATGATGATCACATCGTAGCACGAGATGTGACTGCTGCTAAAATGGCCGTGAGGAATTAGATCGGCAAGCAATGGCCATTTGATTTACTTTGCCCCAAATTATTTTTTACGCACTATTGGAATTAATCTCATTGATTTCCTATCAGGAGATTTTTGGCGGGGGCCAGTGGTGGTGCGACTGGTGGATGAGAATCACTCGATCCAATTCCTGGTAATATAAAAATGGATACCCAGTCAAATTAGCCGTGGAAGTAATTAATTTATTTCCAATATTGATTATTTTTTTGACGGAATCCCAATATCGATTATTGCTCAACATACATGCAGATTGGAGACCCCTAAGATTTTGATTTGCATTTTGTTCAGGGAGACAAGATGCACATTTCATGAATCAACCGCACCCCTGTTCATTACCAATTAGCAAATCCATTCTTTAAGTCTTTGACGTGAATCATAGTTAGATTATAGAACCATTGAGAAGAATACCTGATTTCCGCTAGTTCGAGTTCTATCTATTTTTTATCATCAGCAACATCACATCTAATGTTCGCCACCGACTTATGCTATTTATAAAATTACATACAAATACTTCATTATAGAAAAGAGGAGTATAATGTTGCATAGTGAGGAGTATATATTCTTGTTTGTAGGTTTCAGTACATATACTACATTTCTGAAAAGAGTAGTATAATGTTGTTCTCACACATGCTTGTTCCTGCGTCCTTAGCCCGAGCATCAACATTGGCGATACCGTGCAGAATCCTCCACTACCAATAGCGACATCGACAGAGGAGCAGGTCAGTTCTCACACGTGCTTGTTCCTGAGTACTAATCTAGAATCAATATCCTGGTTATTTTTATATCCTAGTCTCTAATTTTTTGGTCTTGTCAGGTCGCGAGATTCCTGGTGCTGGAGCATTGGAACAGGGCTTAAACTTTTTATACTCTGAGCTATGAACCGGTTCATGGGAAGAACGGGAGTAATTGCAGACCTATATCATACCAAGATAGGGAGTAATTTCTAGTTAGTTTCACGTGCAAAATTAGGGAGTAATTTTTAGGTGATTATCTTCTTGCGGAAGTAACCAAATCAACGGTGAAAAAAAGCTCGCAAATCTGTGCTCATGCGACATTATTACGGCTTTGATGCATTTCATCGGCTTACATTAAATGTACGAGCGGAGTAAACACTCGACAACGTGGTCTACGTATTTTACTCCCCCGGATGCTGATGGAGTAAATACGTCTACAAGATTACGTAGCCAGAGTAAAAAAATACTCCATTTTATTATCTAATCACCCCTTTCCATTGGCTACAAAGTCAAATGACTAATTGAATCAAGTAACTTGCATTCAAATAATTGAAAGCGATATTAATGACAGGAGACACAAATGAGATTAAAATTGTCCATAAAAACACCCGGATTACTAACTTTGACTCCACCACAAAAATAAGCAGTAAAAACAATAGGCTGCTTTATCCGCAAAAAACACAACAAAAGGCTGCTTGCATGTGTAGTTGCGGCAATCCTGGCTCTCGCTCACACGAATGCATGCGTACATTTATTGTACCGACTTCTTTATCATTCACATGCATGTAATTACGGTTGGAGCATAAATTCTAGCGCTTTTTACTCCCTGAGCAAAAGAGAAGTAAATACTCGACCAAAATTACGTCGTCGGAGGGTGGGCGGCGCGCTTCCGTAGCGCAGCGCGTTAATTAGACGCGCCCTATATATATATATATATTTTCAGTCAAAATTGTTTCGGAAACCGTAAACGACAGATAAAAAGAGACGGATGGAGTACTTGCCATCGTTCCTTAACCAGTTGACGGTACGTGTGCATTTGAATCTTATTATATCTGAAATTAGTTGGTTTGTCTACATCTGAGCTCAAATTTTATAAAGCAACACAAAGTATATCGATACTTGTGTTACGTGAAATGAAATAATGCACGGGTTAGCACAACTTGGTTTTGTTTGTTTGTTCTTGGCAAGTTCATTAATCACCATCGATTAGGGACATGAACCTGCTCTTTTTTTTCTGTTTTCATTATTGATCGAATGGCAGGCAAGGTTTCTTCTTCCTCCGTCAGCCCGTGCCAGCGCTTGCACATTTTGTTGGTTATAGTAGTATTTTTTTTTTGCGGGTATAGGTTGTAGTAGTAGTTGTAATCCTATACCTACTCCAATAAAACCCTTTTTTTTTGCGAGTACTCCAATAAAACCTTAGCTCAACCAAACTTGCAATATATATATAAATGACTGAACATGTAGACTGAGATAGACACAACACGTGAAGTGGTGGACCATGCATGCATATTGATCTTAGATAGATGTACTACGCCAGCAGAAAGACATGTCGTGCATTGAATAGCCTTTCACCAAACTTTCTTCAAACAAACAATCTCAATTCTCAAAGACAGTGTAGTTGCAGTATATATACACTAAACAAAATCAATACTAAGCTGCAAGGAAGCTTCGCGGTGTAGATTTCGTGATGTCACCGATCATGAACGGTAGGCTGTTCATCTCACACGTCTAGATTGGACCTTATCACGTTAGAAGATGCAAAATGAAATTTGATAAGTGTATATAAATATTATAATGTGTCAATTTCTCAACATCGGTTGTTTGGTCTAGTGGTATGATTCTTGCTTCGGGTGCGAGAGGTCGCGAATTCGATTCTCGTAACACCCCTTGTGACATTTTTTGTTTATTTTTTCCCGTTGTATTTTTTTTTGTCTAGTGGTATTTTTTTCCTTCAGGTCAGCCTTTTCCTTTTGGCCGTCCTTTCTTTGATGTTGTTTTTTAACAAAAAGATGCTTTTTGCAAACATGGTTGTGTAGTTTTTGTTCTTGTAAATTCATTCAAGTACTCATTTTGGCCTTTTAATTCGGCTCCAACGGTTCAACTGGCAGAGATTCAACAGAATCAAAGTAGAAGAACTGCAAAACCAAGATGATACATTAATATTACAAATTTTCAGCAAATGTATACCCTCCAATCAAAATACTTGACATTTTTTTACTTATAACAGTCTTCAAGGTGCGACTTTGGCCACTATTTTCTATTAGAATAATCTAATAAACTTATGATATTATGAAAGTATCAGGTAAATCTACACATATGTTCTTCATGTTTCCAAACTAATTATTTTAAAGTTACAGAAAGTCAGTCTCAAAAGTTTGGCTGGATCTTGTCTAAAATGTCAAACACTTGTGACAGGACAGAATAGAATATTACAGAGTATATTCAACAAAGAAGCAGCAGATTTCCGGTAGTCTTCAACCTTGTGCCCACCAGCAAGGACTTTGTAAAGCTCCAGGCAGACAAGGCCCGTAGCCATTGCTGTCGAGGTGGCGATGGCTGGGATGATCCTACCTGCTATGAACTTTGCCTTCAACTTGTCAACTTCAGGGATGCTGTAGTTCCTTGCCCTCATGTTAGCAAAGCCAGCAATCAAGTCCATATGGAAATTGGTGTCATCATCCTGCACATAAAAAGAATAGCTCATCAACTCTCAATCTCAAGACAATTCACCAAAACTTCTGAATAAGTAACACATTCTAGAGACATACATGTATACCCAACAGGCAGCTAAAAGTTACAATACATGGGTGTAACAGAACTCTTCGAAAAGAATTGAAATTTTAGATAAGATCGATTGGACATACTAACCTTCTCAAACTGTATTGGGTTCATGTGGAATCCTGGTGGCAATGTTTTAGAAATTGCTTCCAACTTTGCAATAAGCTCTTCAATGACGGCAGCATCATCAACAGATGCAGAGGACAGGCTAGTAGCCTTCTCATCTGTCTCTATCTTAACCCCCTGTTTAGGTTGGAAATCAGGCACGATGACCTTGTCAACAGCTTCGGCAAGTTTCTTTGGGTTTTTGGCCCAATCAGGTGTGGGTATTCCAAATGTCTCCGCCCTTAATATTGAGGCAGCCAACAAAAAGTTGAGGTGACTTGGGTCAGCAGACGAGAACTCCAGAGGTCGTGGGAACCGCTTAGGAGCAGACCAGAAAGGAGCACCAGAGCTTGTCATTGCGTCTTCAGGGAAAGTGAAAGTCAGCTGCTTCACACGGTTGGCATAATAATCCTCAAACCTAAAATAAGCCATCAACAGAATTCAGAGGAGCAAGAAACATTAGATTTATGTAGTTCAACAGGAGCACCATAGAATAAATAGAACGATTAATATGCAAACGCTTTTACAGCAGTATTTCAACATTTCAGAACTTTGCATGCACATTATAATACAAACGTGAAATAAATGTGAAATTAAGCAGGTATATGCAGCTCCAAAATGGACCATAACAATTAAGCAACAATTGTGCAAAACACACAAAACTTACTTAAGCCGAGCCCAGGTAATACAATCTTGGAATGTCTCACATTTGTCTCTGTCAAGGCATTCAATAACTCGCTCAAGTTGATCCCTAGCCTGTGCATCACCAGCAGTTCTTGCAGCAGTAGCATATCCACTAGGATTTGACAGAAATGCATTTACTTCAGTGGGAGTCTTCTCAAGTAGACCCTCAAACTCAGACCTTGCCCACGTTAAGCAGTGATCGATATTATGAGGAAATGAATGTACAGTGCACATAGGTGCCTGCTTTTCTGGTGGATCTCTGGATGCCCCATAATTTTCTGTAAGGTGAGGAATAACCATCTGGGTATTGCACTTAGCACCCAGAGTCCCCGATTCAAGAAGTGGCTTTTCCAATAAAACCTTTTTTTTTGTGAGTACTCCAATAAAACCTTAGCTCAACCAAACTTGCAATATATAAATGACTGAAAATGTAGACTGATATCGACACAGCACGTGAGGTGGTGGACCATGCATGCATATTGATCTTAGATAGATGTACTACGCCAGCAGAAAGACATGTCGTGCATTGAATAGCCTTTCACCAAACTTTCTTCAAACAAACAATCTCAATTCTCAAAGACAGTGTAGTTGCAGTATATATACACTAAACAAAATCAATACTAAGCTGCAAGGAAGCTTCGCGGTGTAGATTTCGTGATGTCACCGATCATGAACGGTAGGCTGTTCATCTCACACGTCTAGATTGGACCTTATCACGTTAGAAGATGCAAAATGAAATTTGATAAGTGTATATAAATATTATAATGTGTCAATTTCTCAACATCGGTTGTTTGGTCTAGTGGTATGATTCTTGCTTCGGGTGCGAGAGGTCGCGAATTCGATTCTCGTAACACCCCTTGTGACATTTTTTGTTTATTTTTTCCCGTTGTATTTTTTTTTGTCTAGTGGTATTTTTTTCCTTCAGGTCAGCCTTTTCCTTTTGGCCGTCCTTTCTTTGATGTTGTTTTTTAACAAAAAGATGCTTTTTGCAAACATGGTTGTGTAGTTTTTGTTCTTGTAAATTCATTCAAGTACTCATTTTGGCCTTTTAATTCGAATAAACTGGTGTAAAATCTGTTAGCTGCAAACTCGTTGTATGCTGATATTAGTTCCAGCAACTTGTTAGCGGCTAACAAGCGCATGTGCATCCGACAACTTAGACGTGGTCACACGTTTCTTTATTCATGGACATCAATTCAATGTCGGCTGGCATTCAGTTCAGACAACGCGACACCGTGCTAAGACCCCGCGTAACGCAGGTGCAACGATTTTCTGGGGTTCAATTTTACGCTAAAAGGACTAAAGGAGCACACAAATTGAAGATGGGACTCCCAGAAACAAAGACAAGCACACAGATAGCAATGGTCAACATTTCACACCGGTACGGCGGTACATGCATTCAAAGTACGAAGATAGCAATGCTTAGGATGGCAGCACCATGCATTAACTATAACGATGTTATGCTTTAGAATTTCATAACGGTGACACCAAACTTCGTGACAAATCTCACCAACTCTACCGGATGGTAGCACGGGAATCAGCAGTATGTGGCTTAAACCCAATCTAGTTCACAGTGGCTCATGCAACAACTTATAACACTGACCCTTCTGTCAAAATACCGCACAGGATCATGTAAACTCTTCACCGGAAATAAATGGACACAAGAGGGATGTCCACATCATTGTCATCATCGTCCTCACAGGCCACAGCTTATTGCAAAGTTGGAGCAATTTCTAAAACTTGCCACCAGGATTCCACATGAACCCATACAGTTTGAGAAGGTTAGTATGTCCAATCGATCTTATCTAAAATTCAATTCTTTTCGAAGAGTTCTGTTACACCCATGTATTGTATTTAGCTGCTGTTGGGTATACATGTATGTCTCTAGAATGTGTTACTTATTCAGAAGTTTGGTGAATTGTCTTGAGATTGAGAGTTGATGAACTATTCTTTTTATGTGCAGGATGATGACACCAATTTCCATATGGACTTGATTGCTGGCTTTGCTAACATGAGGGCAAGGAACTACAGCATCCCTGAAGTTGACAAGCTGAAGGCAAAGTTCATAGCAGAAGGATCATCCCAGCCATCGCCACGTCAACCGCAATGGCCACGGGCCTTGTCTGCCTGGAGCTTTACAAAGTCCTCGCTGGTGGGCATAAGGTTGAAGACTACCGGAACACATTTGCAAACCTCGCAATCCCCCTATTCTCCATGGCGAGCCTGTGCCACCAAAGACCATCAAGCACCAGGACATGTCCTGGACCGTCTGGGACGCTGGACCATAACTGGCAACATCACGCTGAGGGAGCTCCTGGAGTGGCTCAAGGAAAGGGCCTGAATGCGTACAGCATATCTTGCGGGACCTCGCTGCTGTACAACTCCATGTTCCCGAGGCACAAGGAGCGTCTGACAAGAAGGTGGTTGATGTGGCCAGGGAGGGGCCAAGGTGGAGGTGCCCTCGTACCGGCGCCATCTGGATGTGGTGGTGGCCTGTGAGGACGATGATGACAGGCTCCAACGGTTCAACTGGCAGAGATTCAACAGAATCAAAGTAGAAGAACTGCAAAACCAAGATGATACATTAATATTACAAATTTTCAGCAAATGTATACCCTCCAATCAAAATACTTGACATTTTTTTACTTATAACAGTCTTCAAGGTGCGACTTTGGCCACTATTTTCTACTACCTCCATCCACGTTTGATCAACGCCTAACATACGTGCAGCGAGACCAAGGCAGAGGATTAAATATGTTTTGCACGCTAGCGCATGCCAACCAAACAGCTAGCGCATGGATTGGATGAGAATGGTTAGCTGACGCGCGCATTTACTCCAAAATGGCACGCGCCCACGCATCCAAAGGAATTTGCACTCCATCCGAGACACATGAGGCTTAGACGAAGATCATTACTGGAATTACCATTTTTGCTTAAACGTACATCAAAATTGGATGGAGGGAGTATTAGAGTAATCTAATAAACTTATGATATTATGAAAGTATCATGTAAATCTACACATATGATCTTCATGTTTCCAAACTAATTATTTTAAAGTTGCAGACAGTCAGTCTCAAAAGTTTGGCCGGATCTTGTCTAAAATGTCAAACACTTGTGACAGGACAGAATAGAATTGCTGCACTAACACAGATTCAGTTGGCAAGAATAAAGAGTGCAGGAAAAAAATCCAGTGGGTGGAATTTCCCTGAACATGCTTTAACAACCTCCTGACCTACAATACCACCAAACATTGCAGCCATAGGATTCAAAACAGCCCTGGAACCACTTGCAAAATGCTGCAAGAGCTTTTTGTCAATTTCTTCAAGCTTACTATCACCAAGACTTTCATTGATACTAACAGCAAAATCAATCAGCTTTTGTGCATCGTCAGCCGAACCAGCAATAGGGAATCTCAGCAACTCAGTCCTAAACTTGTCCAGAGCTTGGAAGGCCAGATGCAAAAGGGGTGGGCGGTCAAACTTGGAGAAATCACTCATGAGAAATTCTCCTGGCTCCTTGATTGCCTCCTTCAAGGTTTTGAATTTAAGAACCTTTGGTGGCTTCACTTGTGTGACAATACCACCTCTAAAGTAAGTGCCGTATGAGGTGGTGTCTTCTTCTAGAGTAAAGGAATAAGGCCTAGAATTCTTAATCTTTCTTGGTTTTCCATCATTAAGCTCAGTCATTCCGTGCACTTCAGAGAAAACAACTAGATCAACATCCTGGAACTCAATACGCTCATCATCCACACAAGAAACAAGTGCTGGGTTGTCATTGCTGATTGATGCCACAATTCCTGTATGTGGCTCCTCACCATCAACATCCAAAACAGTAAACTCAGGACCAAAATCACAAAAAACACTGCCAAAAAGACCACAAACTTCTGACTTAATGAAAGCAATTGGTGGCTGATGGCTATGACAGTAATCATCAAACTCAACTGCTTTTTCTATGCTGATGTCAGTAAATACCACAGCCTGTAAGTTGATCAAGAAGTTATAAGCTTGAGACTTCGACAATTGAACAGACAAATAAATACCCAGTCTAAATCAAGAAGCATCTACTAATATATTTCATAAAGCACCATACAATAGATCAGCTATATTTTCAAGTACAGGCTTGTTTGGGAGAGCTCCATATCCAAAATTTTCATAGGCTAAAAAAATGCTTTATGCATTTAGGTTTAGTCTAGTCTGAAGTAGGCAGTAGATGATTCACTATGTAAATACCCTCGGTCTAGCCCCAGCTCCAGCTCCACTAATTCAAGAAACTAGAGACGCCCAGATCCACTGGATCTCATCCAAACACACTCTTTAAGTTATCATGCAAAAATAATTGCCATCACCTGAAACAGAAACATGGCTTTGAAATTTCAACAAACCTAGACAAACTAATAAATTCTTTGCAAGAATGCTGGCATGGAGTAATATGTGCAATAAAAGATGAACTAAACTGGTAATGCATGTCAACAGAACAGATGCTGATGAACTGTTTTGTACTTTTCTACTGAGCAGTTGGAAGTTGGAACAACATAAGAGGGCCTTTTTAGTCCATTTTTATAATGCGTGTTTGCCATGGCATTGCTTTCTAAGTTGTATTCTGAACATAAATGTATCTTTCAATATGTTGTGACTGGTCATAAAATTATAACCATAGGAATTTGTAGCACTTCTGTATCACAGAACTAAAATATTTAGCCTGACTGTTGGTCAAGTTGAAAAATCTTAAAACACATTTACTTTACAATATACACACATGTGTACACACCACAGATCATTTCATGCTCATGTACCTGATAGTTAGAAAGCTGCTCCTTGGTCAAATCACCAGTTATGGTAGAGATGATAACAGCATTGTTAAGCTCTTGAAGCTTTGTAACACAAGATTGAGCACGGTTTTGACCAACATCCTTCTCAGAGAGGAAAAAGTTGCTTGATAAGTCCCATAGTTCCACTTTGCCATCATCATGCAATGTTACAGACTTAACACCCGCAAGGACAAGGTTCTTAGCTGCAGGAATTAAGTGAGCATTAAGTAGTGTATCCATAATAGAGAAGGCAGAAGGTGCCTTATAAACTGAGTAGTCTGAATTCTTGGAAACACTTTGAAATTCACAAGCTATAAACGAGATATACCGAATGCTAAACATTGATATAACAAAAGAGATGGCATGCTAGGGCAAACATACTTTGCTTTTACATAATTATTACATCTGAAGCTCCCAAATTGTGCCAGTGGCTACCAGCATTGCATCATAAATTTTAAAATACAGCAAGGTTAGCTACCTTTGCTGACAAAAAACAAGTTCGATCATTTGGTCAAGTGATACAGCAGATCTAACTGGCCAGTGACCATCACCCCAGTGCAGCTTCAGGGTGGCAATTAGAAACGTAGGCCAAAACCAAGGGTGAGCTTAATGAACATGTGCAATGCTTATTAAGCTTTGTAGATATCAAAGTTACAAGCTCAGGGCAACGCTGCATTAACACAGATTCAGTTGACAAGAATAAAGAGTGCAGGAAAAAAATCTACTGCAACATATCATAATAAAATCTACTGCAGCATATCATAATATCCATGCCTAATGATGAAATGCACTGGCAAAACAAGTAGAGGAAAGAAATAATTTGATGGTTTGAAGATTGAAGGCATTCATAAGAGTGCAAGCAGGATAACAGAAGAATTTAAGACAGTTGCCCCTTTACTAAAGGTTTCTGTTCTACAAGTTGAAGAGTTACTGGAGCATTTAAACAAACATGGACAGAAATCAATGAGAGGAGCACTTGTGTGTGGTGGAGATGAACTAGGTGAAGTGAGAATTAACGCAGTAACTAGGTATAGGATATGTTACAGGACATCAGAAGGTAGCAATATCTACAATGGAAACAAAGGGTCAACTTTTGGCTGGAAACACAACAAACAGTGTGGGTTTGCAAGATCAGATCAGGCAAGAACTAAAAGGAGCACAATCAAGGTAACCAGCCTGCTCCTATCTCGCGGTTTATTACTGTGTATCTGTATAAGCTCAAAAACAAGGTTAAACAGGGGCGGCGGGTCGGGGGGCCTTGTGCAAGTCCTGGACCTCGCCGGCGTCGACCCCCCGCTTCCGGGGAAGCATATAGAGTAGGAGGCCGCCGAGGAGCCCGAGTACGGCGGCCGCCGCGAGGAGGTAGGAGGCGGAGGGCGGCAAGGGGAGGCGCGTCAGATCCAGGTCGCGCGGAGCGGCGGAAGCTGCACGGATCGGGTGGCGGTGAGGGCGGAGAGGAGGCGGCGGATTCGGGGGGGAAGAAGATGTCAATCTCACCTTGGATTCGATCGAGGGCCGGGCGAGGAGCCTCTGCTCTGCTTCAGCCTTCAGCTCTAGCCTAGGGTTTTGTTTTGTTTGAGGACAAGACTCAAGAGAGAGAGAGAGAGATATACGTAGATGGGGAGGGCTCAATTGTAAAAAGTTTGGGTTGGAGTTGGAGATGACGACGAGATGAGAAGAGCCGGCCCGGGCAGGCATTGACAGGTGGGTCATGGGCCCACCTGCCAGCGTCTGCTGCAGATTTATATGCTTTCCTTGCCTGCGAGGAAAGGAGAATCTGGCAGCTTCACTGTCCGCCCACCACAGCCTGAAAAGAAGAACGAAAACGAACATATTGTTCCATCCATGACACGTTGTTGGTCCAAAAAAAATTGTTCTTGGCGGGCGGGATCGGGTCGGTTGGTAGCGTTTGTTAAACGACAGCGCCAGATGATGCGAGGTCACTTCGCCAAACGGTTCAATAGTACATGTTTGAATTGCAAAACGATATGTTAAAGCTGAAAGAATAATTGAATGTTTGGCGGAACCATTTATAATTTTACAAAGAACCTGCTACCTGGATTTCTACTACTTATAATATATAGGCACCCATCAGTCCCGGCGGACAGATTCAAAAGAAAAAATAAGAGTCATCTACGTAGGGCCTGCCGCCACAGCCAGCCACGCCACAGGGCTGTGGCGCCGATTGTGAGCGGCCACACCCGCCACGGCACAGTGTTTTGGCAGCAAAGCAAACACGCCCTAAGCAACTACCACCAGTGCTCATCTTCCCAGTACGGTGTCGCATAATGCAACACATTGAGACCAACACGTAGGGGTACCATCTTATGTTATTGATCCAGATTGGAACACATGTCGCCATGTTTTATTTTCAATAATCCCAGGGGGGTACAACGAGCAACCCCCAAACCACATCAATAACATGACAAGTCATACTGCTTTAGGAGAGCGTGGAACCATCTACTATGCAACACAATCCTACTGTTACTACAGCCCCAGGCCCAACGGAAAAGACCCTCTAAAAATCCAAACCCAGCGATTGATTGCCCCGGCCCCATAATTTGATCATCTCACACCCTCTTCTACTCCACGCTGTCTCCCTCCTTCAAGCCTCTTCCTCAAGCAGCTTCTGATCAAAGTGCCACACCCCTGCACCCAAATCTCAACAATATCAACAGATGGTTTATGAAAAGGCATAGCAGATGAAAAAGTGTCGTTCAACGACAGACTAACCGTGCCCCTTGCCCACTCTCCTCAGCTGGGCAATGTACTCAGAGATCTTCTTGATGGCTTCGACCTTTCATGGAAGCACAATTTTTGCACATTCAGAATTACACAAGCGGCACAGGAGATCTCTGTGAATAAAGTATCTTCTGGCGTCTTTCCTTCCATACTAAAGAAGTGTTTGGTTGCTATTACCTGCTCTGAGAGGAATTCACTCTCGATGAAGTCTGTCAGCTGAGGATCATTGCACCTTGTCGCCACCTATTAATTATGCGCAAAAGTTCATTACAAACTGTATGTGGCATAAGTGTTACACATGTATTGACTCTAACAAGTTAATCACACATCAATAAATTTTCTTGGAGCCTACCACACAATATTTCTCCGTAACTAAGCATATGAAAGCAACTTACGGAGTGCAGGTTGTGCAGCTTCTCATTAACCAGCTTTTCCAAAGCCAGAGCCAGCTCCATAGCTGAACCAGAACAAAGGCACACGCACATCAAAACAAAGCTATCAGATTACCTTCCAACCACGTAGATAAATACCCAACTAAAACATTTTCTATAAGTCATGATAATCACTATCAGTCTTTCAACCCATTATCCATCCATATACTGAAAGCTCCACCTCATTCGACTAGATTTAGTTGCAGCATAAATTCCTCGTCCACAACAATAGTGGAGTTATGTCACTTTTACCACAGGATGCAGGCTCCTGTAAGGCCCTTAATATTCAGGTCCCACCCTAATCAGAAGTTAGCATCACCAAATAAGCAGAAAACACAAGGCAACTCACCGTACAGAGCATCGCCTTTCTCGGGGTGATCAAACTCGGTTAAGGGCGTGACAATTGACTGGAGCCTCACCCTGCCTCCACGTGTGTTCTGACAGTGGCACAAGAAACATCAGTATCACATCACCGTACAATGGATCGAACCAGATGATCGTAGCAATCATGGAGAGATATGACGGAAGTAGTAATACCTGGTACTTCATGAGCTTTTCAGCATGCCCCCTCTCCTCATCACTTGATTCCTTGAAGAACCTGTAGAAATGTGGACCCACACAAGAACATCATTATAGGGCACATTTTTCCTATTATTTTATTTATTACGGTAAGTACGGGGAAGATGTATAATTATGGCATGATGTGTTGCTAAATTATTAGGCTGACGAAACTGATGGCTTACTTGGCAAATCCCTTGAGAGCGACGTTGTCGCGGTCGAAGTAGGCAAAGAGGGAGTGGTAAGCATAGGAGGCATTGTACTCCACACTGCAGGATAAGAGCAAATCGATCGATGCATATTTGGTTGAATTGAATACAAATCAAATTGCATATACCGCTGGAATGGCTGGCAGGTAACACTGACTAACATTATCAAGCCTTGCCTACCAATCGCACCCGCTCGAATGAAACAAGGCGTCAATTTGCACAAATTAGCTGACAGAACAGAAGTACAAGTACAGAACACACCAGCAGAAATTACCGGAGCAACAGATAAGCGAAATCACAGACACCGAGTCTCAGCATATGTATATGTATGTATTCGTCCGAAGTGCAGCAAACAAGTATAGAATCAAATTACACATAGAACAAACAAAGTCGGAGAGCACGGGGAGGATGAGGGGGGTGGATGAGAGTGAGCAGAGGGGGCAGAGCAGTGATTCGTACTTGATCTGCTCGTTGATGGCTGCCTCGCAGTCGTCGAGGAACTTTTGGCGGGCGAGGGACTTGTCGGGGGTCTGGGGCACGAGGGAGAGCTCCCCCTTGATCTCCTCGAAGGGCTGGAAGATGACCCCGCTGAGCACCTCCTTACCCTTCCCGGCGGCCCTGCACGCGGA
>OAMR01000314.1:1094079-1125972 GCA_900205405.1 Echinochloa crus-galli
TGTTACTACAACCCCAGACCCAACGGAAAAGACCCTCTAAAAATCCAAACCCAGCGATTGATTGCCCCGGCCCCATAATTTGATCATCTCACACCCTCTTCTACTCCACGCTGTCTCCCTCCTTCAAGCCTCTTCCTCAAGCAGCTTCTGATCAAAGTGGCACACCCCTGCACACAAATCTCAACAATATCAACAGATGGTTTATGAAAAGGCATAGCAGATGAAAAAGTGTCGTTCAACGACAGACTAACCGTGCCCCTTGCCCACTCTCCTCAGCTGGGCAATGTACTCAGAGATCTTCTTGATGGCTTCGACCTTTCATGGAAGCACAATTTTTGCACATTCAGAATTACACAAGCGGCACAGGAGATCTCTGTGAATAAAGTATCTTCTGGCGTCTTTCCTTCCATACTAAAGAAGTGTTTGGTTGCTATTACCTGCTCTGAGAGGAATTCACTCTCGATGAAGTCTGTCAGCTGAGGATCATTGCACCTTGTCGCCACCTATTAATTATGCGCAAATGTTCATTACAAACTGTATGTGGCATAAGTGTTACACTTGTATTGACTCTAACAAGTTAATCACACATCAATAAATTTTCTTGGAGCCTACCACACAATATTTCTCCGTAACTAAGCATATGAAAGCAACTTACAGAGTGCAGGTTGTGCAGCTTCTCATTAACCAGCTTTTCCAAAGCCAGAGCCAGCTCCATAGCTGAAACCAGACCAAAAGCACACGCACATCAAAGCGAAGCTATCAGGTTAGCTTCCAAATACACCAGACATGAACAGAAGACCAACCACATAGATGATACCCAACTAAAACATTTTCTGTAAGTCATGGTAATCACTATCAGTCTTTCAACCCATTATCCATCCATAACTGAAAGCTCCAACTCATTCGACTAGATTTAGTTGCAGCATAAATTCCTCGTCCACAACAACAGTGGACTTATGTCACTTTTCCCTGCTCTACCACAGGATGTAGGCTCCTGTAAGGCCCTTAATATTCAGATCCCACCCTAATCAGAAGCTAGCATCACCGAATAAGCAGAAAACACATGGCAACTCACCGTACAGAGCATCGCCTTTCTCGGGGTGATCAAACTCGGTTAAGGGCGTGACAATTGACTGGAGCCTCACCCTGCCTCCACGTGTGTTCTGACAGTGGCACAAGAAACATCAGTATCACATCACCGTACAATGGATCCGATCAGATGACCATAGCAATCAGGGAGAGAGGCGATGGAAGTAGTAATACCTGGTACTTCATGAGCTTTTCAGCATGCTCTCTCTCCTCATCACTTGATTCCTTGAAGAACCTGTTGGACCCACACAAGAACATCATTATAGGGAAGATTTTTCCTATTTTTTTCTTTATAATGTTAAAGTGCGGGGAAGATATATAATTATGGCATGATGTGTTGCTAAATTATTAGGCCGACGAAATTGATGGCTTACTTGGCAAATCCCTTGAGAGCCACGTTGTCGCGGTCGAAGTAGGCGAAGAGGGAGTGGTAAGCATAGGAGGCATTGTACTCCACACTGCAGGATAAGAGCAGATGGATGTCATATTTGGTTGAATTGAATCCAAATCAAATTGCATGGGATATACGGCTGGAATGGCTGGCATATAACACTAAAAAATGGACTAACATTATCAAGCCTTGCCTAGCAATCGCACCCGCTCGAACGAAACAAGGAGTCAATTTGCACAATTTTGCAGACAGAACAGAACACACCAGCAGAAATTACCGGAGCAACAGATAAGTGAAATCACAGACACCGAGTCTCAGGAGCATATATGTATATGTATTCGTCCGAAGCGCAGCAAACAAGTATAGAATCAAATTACACATAGAACAAACAAAGTCGGAGAGCACGGGGAGGATGAGGGGGGTGGATGAGAGTGAGCAGAGGGGGCAGAGCAGTGATTCGTACTTGATCTGCTCGTTGATGGCTGCCTCGCAGTCGTCGACGAACTTTTGGCGAGCGAGGGACTTGTCTGGGGTCTGGGGCACGAGGGAGAGCTCCCCCTTGATCTCCTCGAAGGGCTGGAAGATGACCCCGCTGAGCACCTCCTTACCCTTCCCGGCGGCCCTGCACGCGGATGGCGAGACGCGCGGCGCGGCCACCCTCACTGAAGCGGCGGGGGTCGCGGCAGGTCCAGAGGCATGGTTGGCGGCGGCGGCGGACGGGGAAACCCTAAGCATCATCATCATCTATCTATCTATCGATCGATCTATTCTCTGGTGGAGCAAGAGGGAGGGAGATGCGTGAATTCTGGAAGGGAATGCTGAGCAGCCAGCCAGGAAATGGATGGATTGTGCGGAGGGGGAGACGGATGGAAATATAGGCGCGTGGGCCTCGCGGATCGGACGGCTAGGATTGCCCAGCGATATTTTCCCTTGCAGACCCCGGATGCCCACAAATGTCTCTCTAGTAGAGAGAGTCGTGTACGCCCGATGATGGTGATCCTCCTACCATCATATAGAGCAGAGCAGAGCAGCAGCAGCCGCATCCTAGCTCCCTTCCTCCTCCGAGAGATGAGAGATAAGGAAGGAGATGCGTACGTACGTGGTTGCGACAGCACACACAAAAGTCCAAGTCTTTCTCGTGTTTGTTGGGGGCGGCGTTCTTTGATTTGTCTGTCATCCACGTCCGCATCTGGACACATCGGCAGTCGTTGTGCACTCCACATCTGTACGTCGTTTTAACCGATGGATCATCGTCAATCACATGTGGACGCGCTATCTAATTAATCTATCTATCCCCTCGCTTCGTTCATATATACTGTATTCAACCTCCGGCCTCAAAAGTCCTCTCAACTTTCAAAGCACGAACGCTAAGCAAGCTTCCGTTCCCACTGCATGCATCAGATTTTCTTTTCCCCCTTTGGAGACGAGAGAGGGCACACGCCTTTCATCAAAAACAGAGAGAGGAGGAAGAAAAACATGACTACTGGAAGCTCAAAGCCCCGCCCTACATTCTGTTTTCGATGGCCCAGCAGACCAGATATGATGATCGGCCCATTCAGTCCAGTTCTTGCGGCCCACTACACACTGGTGTAGTAGTAAACAAAAAAGCAGTTGGCGATTGATTTGAAATCATATCCCTCGCCTCGCCCGCAGCGCAGCGCAGCACCACACCACACGCAAGGGGAAGGGACGGGACGGGACGGGACGATGCCGGCAGCGGCGGCGGTGGAGGAACCCGAGCCCGAGCCCGAGGCCGAGGCCGACGCCCTCTCCCTCTTTGCCGCTCGCCTCTCCAACCGCAGGTATGCCCTGGCCCCGCTGCGCACCTTCCCCTCCCCCGCCTTCATCTAATCACCACCGCAGATTTGGGGATGACGACCTCCGGGTGCTGGAGGCCGCGCTTTCCGCTGGCGCCGACGTCCCCGCTCTGCTCGCCACGCGCGCCGCGGCACGCCGCCTCCTCCAAGCATGCGCGCCACAGGCATTCGCCGCGCCGGGTCCACTCATGGTGGCTGATCATAGGAGGAGCCTCGCCATCGCCGACTTCTTCGCCCGTGCATTCGCCCTCGTCGGAGATGTCGAGGTCACCACCCATCACTACACAGCGACGAAATTAGTGGTCGGCGCCTGCGGCGTGCACATTGTACACTCCGTTCCTCTCTGCTAATTCTCTTCTTGTACACTGACAGAACTGCCTTGCCATGAGATACGACGCCCTGCTTCTGCGAGATGCTAAATACTCAGACGACCTTCACCTGCAAGTGTCCCGTCAGGAGTGGTTAACTTTTGCAGAGGACTCTCTTCAGAATGGCTTTTACACCATTGCTTCCAAGGTAATTTTGTTCACCACCAAATGCATCTAACCTTCCATCTCTCACCTGCTTTGCTGCTTACATTTTTTTATCTCCCTTGAATTATTAGTTTTAGCCGATTCCAACCATTGGAAAGTTTAATGCTCTTGTGTAAGTTTTCTATGCCACTCTGATAATTAAACTGATGGTATGATGTAATAACTACCAAGGAAAAAATATGTTGCAATCATTCCACAAATTATTGTTGAAAAAACTCTATCAGGAAGCAGTAATTCCACTGATGGTGTGATATAATTAAGTACTAAGAAAAAATTATGTCAATCATTTCAGAAATAATTGTTGAAATAAAAATATCAGGAAAAGGTAACTCCAATTCATATTTTCTCCGGGCACCAACTAACTTTTATCATTGAAATCGAGAAGTATCATCTTTTGCTGTATCTGAAGCAAGCGATGAAAGTCATTTGATGTCTCTATGGTATATTGTTGTTAGTACACTATTGTATATAGTTGTACATCTTAGCACAAGTAAATACAGTACTTTGGAGAATGACACTGGCCTGCATTGTAACTTGTTTAGGCTTTTGCAAATGCTCTTGCGCACATTAATCCAAGCCCCACAGGGCATTTGAACTCTGCTAATTCCATTGAGGAGAAGGACAAGATCAATGATATAACTGGATTCCAAAACTTGGCCAAGTCGTTATCTGCACAGCATTCTGGTGAGTTTGCAATGCCACAGGCTGTTTAAATTCATGCAGAGAAACTGAGCTTGCTTTTTATTTTTTCAAGAAAAACAAGTGCAGAGATACTGAACTTGCTTAATTTTACAAGTTCAGTAAATGAAAGAGTGATATATGTTTAATTATAGAGATCCAAATCCGATCAAATGCATGCCTTTCTTTATGTTTGAGTGACCAATGGCTTGCTTTTTTTCTTTATCAAACGTATTGTCTGTTGTCTAGGTTGGTTGGGGACCCACTGGGGCACCGATTTTTCTATTGTATCTTTGAAATGTTTGATCATGTTTTTTTTTCCAACTATCTTTCTAATATTATTTACTTCTGCTGTGACAGTTCAGACACAGTCAGCTGAATACATGAAAAAGAGAGCTTCAGGTGTTCACGAGAGGTATAATTTGCAATCAGGAAAACCGAAGTTACCAGGAATCTCAATGTTTAGGCTAGGGATCAGAACAAGGAACATGAAGAAACTGCTTCATAGTCGTGAAAGGAATTTGGGCGGTATTTGAAGGAATAGTATGTCATCTTCCACAAGACTGAGAAGAATGAACATGATCTTCAGTAAGAGCTATTTTGTAAGAGGTGAATCCAATTCCTTAATTTTACCAATTTCTTCCTAACAGTGCATATGCAATGCACTTCAATCTCTTATGCCTAGTTGAGCATCTGCAGTACCAATACCAGCTCATAGGAATGATATGGACCATACCAAGTCTTAGGGATTCAGTTATTCCTTTTCTATATGCATCGTTGATCAGAACATAGGGACACACTGAAGCCTTGTTGTATGCTGTCATTACATTCATCCGATTATTGAAAATGGATATGTGGGGGTTGCATTGGTAGCATGTGCATGCCAGCCGTCCTCATCTTCTTTAGTAACCCATGTCATCGTGTTCATGTGGAACCCCTGTTCATCAGTTCCCTGAATAACACTATGGTATTTTTAGCTTAATTTTTATAGCACTGGATCCCTGGAATATTTTTCTTAAAAAAAACTGTGACTATTCCATCATCTCTTGTTTGAGATCAGAAATTTAATGACAAGTCAATTGCTTTGAAATTAAATGCTTACATGGAAGCATCATGCCATTGGCATATTCTCTATAAAAGGTTTGGGGATTACATTTACTACAATGTTTAACTACATTTTGCCCTATCATTTTTCTTGCTGGCCAATTACTGCTCAATCTGATCAGAGGAAGTATTGCTGCTACGCTATGTACAGTTTTTGCTTAGTATATATTTCAGAAATATTGAACTTTTCTATATTTACTTGCAACTCAATTAGGTGAGAATTTCCGCAATGGAGACAGGAAGTGGGGTTCATGTGTTAGTCTTTGACTCAACGTTAAGAAGAAGCTGTCGATTACCTGTGTCTCATTCTGCAAGTAAGTTGCCACCATCCCCATGTCTGCAGAACGTTGTCCATGCGCAGAACAATAATAGATAGCAATTTTGTCATGCTTTATATGTCGCATCACAATCATATGAATTGAAATCTGTTGCTCACTGATGAGTTCGCTGAGTGTTGGCAAAACAGTGCGTGTGAAGCACTTCCTTTTGTGGCTACTGATTGGGAAATGCACCACCATTTTTTTTTCTTTTGAAAAGAAAAGAAGTGGGCAGGGTCTACATTATTATGTGGAAATGTGCTATTTGACAGAACTGCACAACAGGAAAAAAAAAATCTGTAATGACACAGACACACTACATTTTCCTTAAGCAAACACTTGGACATTTTCTTCTTGATATATGCTGTTCGAATTGCTTAGATGGGAGCATGTGGTCGTGTTTTGAGAAAAGGACATGCGTGTTGCATGCATGTTCCAGTAAGCAAACTTGGGATGCTAAGTAAAAGAGTTTAGAACAACATAACCACGAGCGATAGGGGTATATACAGAGGTGACACATGTGTCTGGGCCATGTGGGCGTGTCCTCAGTGATGGGGTGAATTTGACTTTAAATGTCACTTGTTGAAGACTTCGCGTATTAGTTTTACAGAGTTTGCCTGTGAAAGTAACACTGTCGGCAAGCATAATTTAACGGTGGGGGTCTGGGCAGCTGCAATTGTACTTGACTGGCATGGCATCCATCCATACTAGGCTTCAATCAAACCATTGGAAGGCTAGGTTTTGATAGCAACCACATGTGCACCCACGCCTCACTGCAAGTCTGCAACCTTCCGTAGAAGTCCTGCCTCCTCCTGGTCGGAAGACTTGCAGTTTGTATGCAACTCACAACTTTTTTTCCATCTCATGCATGCGCTCAGCAAGAAAATAAAAAAGCTGATCTCTTTCAGAGATAAGTAATAATTAAGATGTCTTGTCTGAAGACCAATCAATTATCGTGCAAGGTTTTTAGCTGCTTAATATTGATCTGGAGCTACGAAGCATAGCATGGTGCAGTGCCCAATAGAAATAAAAAAAATTCCTTGTTTCTCTGTATCTGTTTCTTTATTTATTTTCATACTAGCAGAAATGATTGATGCACGAGTCAGGGCTGGCTGATATGCATGCATGCGTGGTTTTGTAGTGTTGCTTCAGCAGGCCTCCGACGCGAATTTGTTCTGTCATGCAAACTTGAAACATATGTGGGTAAAATAGAAGGTCGTTGTAGAGTCTGCGTCACAACTGCTGGTGGGCACCAGACCATATAGTACATGTGTCATCCCCTAGTGGAGGTCTACTACTCTTCTTGGACAATATAGTTGGCTCTATATTGCTTTTGTCTTGGCCTGCTTGTGATGCTGCATTGCATGGGTAACCACTCCTGAACTACTGCCTGCATGCATACGTGTCAGCTTCCCTCGTCATCTTAATTTGCTTGTCGTTTTCTCTAGCTTGCTCGTGTAGTCTCTAGTTGATTAATGATCATTTTATACCAATATACATACTGAGGATTGAGTTGAAGCTAGTTATCATCGTGTATATATGTGGCCGTGATTGATATAAAAAAAACTAACGGGGAGATGGGATTGGGAGAGGTGACCACGTGAATGTCTAAAAAAAATGTAGATGTCCACGGTCGAATCGAACCGCCATTAAATTATCTCAGCCCAGGTTCGTCTTCTAAGCTCTAATTAATAGCAATATTAGAGCTATCGTGGTGCTAGACTTGGCAACGCCTATATGTACAGTACTACGCAAAGGGTGATCTGACTAGTCTTTCATCCCTAATAAGGTCGACTCCGAAGGCCGAACGTGCATGGGGGCTAAAAGCCCAGTACATACGGTCAAATAAGCCTGCTCTAGAGAGCCTAGGTGTAGCGCACTGCCAACAGTCCGCCTCAATGATCAACGCATTTCTCAAGTGATATATGATTATTGTAAGTGTGGTTGAAAAATGTGATCGATTAACATGGTTAATTTGTCAGACCCAGACGATACAATGGTGTGCTCTGTGATGTGTGGCAGAGGTGAAAGTCTGAGGTGTAATAATGTGCTTATATATATGCATTCCACATCTGTCTAACTAGAAGTATTAGAGGCCGCTGCTGCATGATGTGTGAAAGGCGAAGGTAGTATTTCCAGGCTACAACAGTACGGATTGGGAGATGCGTAGAGTAATACATGAACCATGCATGAACGTGTAGACCATCTTTAAGGAGAGATAGACTTCCAAGCTGTATATGCTGTGACCAATCGATCTTCTCCTTGCTGCTAAATATAGACAAAAAAGCCAGGAAACCATACACACTGCTCTACCAGTACAGGTACAGCCCATAACATGCGTGTTGTGATCCAGCAGGGGTGAAGGTCATTAGCTGGGAGATCAGCACGACAATAGAATACTAAACACAAATCATGTTTGTCCTGACCCACTGGTTATTAGGTCAAACCATCTCCTCTCTCCTATCACCAGACCCATCAGTTGTAACCTGCCTTGTTCCGGCCTCTATAAAAGAGGAGGCTCTGCACCAGGCAGTCTCCCCCCTCTTCCCCTCGCAACCATTCTCTCTTCACTGATCGGGCTAAAGCCCTTTGAGTGAACAGAGATTCAGAGGTGACCATGGCAGGGAGCGGAAGCAGCAGTGGGAGCAGCTCGCCTTGCGCATCGTGCAAGCTGCTACGACGGCGGTGCACCCAGGAGTGTGTGTTTGCGCCCTACTTCCCTCCTGAGGATCCTCACAAGTTCGCCATTGTCCACAAGGTCTTTGGCGCCAGCAATGTCAGCAAGATGCTCCAGGTTCGCCTCGATCAGTGGCCATCTTGTTCATTCCTCTCCCATTGATTATATTGTTCAGCCTCCACGGCAAACTAGCTAACTTTTCCTCCATTCATAACTTCAGGAGCTGCCTGCTCAGCAGAGGGCCGATGCGGTGAGCAGCCTGGTGTACGAGGCCAACGCACGGATGAGGGACCCAGTCTATGGCTGTGTCGGTGCCATCTCCTACCTCCAGCAGCAGGTCTCCCAGCTCCAGATGCAGCTCGCCCTCGCCAAGGCCGAGATCCTCTGCGTCCAAATGGAGCACGAAGGCCATGCAACTGCTTCGCCACCATCAGCATCGCAAAAACATCAGCGGCAACAGCAGAACCAGATGGACACCGAGGCTTATGGTAGCCTGCTCATGCAAAATACCTTGATGAACAGCTCTGCCATTCATCATCAGAGAGGAGATGCTGCATGCCTGAAGACAGAGTCCTTATGGGCATGAATTATGCATTTCCATTCGTCTATAAGATCCGAAAATCTTGTCTCTATATATCTCTGCTGTCCACTTCTGTAATTTTCCAACAATATGGGAAATTAAGAGGAGATGATTGGGTCACATGATCACCATAATCTCGTCATTTCTACTGAAATATTAAGAGTTAAGACAAAACTGAATAGATCTTCAAAAGGTGAAAGTATTGTCGTCAAAGGCATGACAATGCAAGTTTCCGTTCGTTATGCAGACGCTGCTGCTCAGAGTCAGCGATGTGAACGCATGCATTTGGATTCACATGTGTGTGCAGTAGATTCCATGAGTTTGTTCGAGGACAACTGGACATGAAGCATCATGAAAGCCTTTTTCAAATCACGCCGGAGTTGTATGACTGCACATCCAAATGGAAGACCCGACCTACTAGATTCCTAAGCTTTCTGCACTAGACGCGTGTCCTTTGATCCGCTGGTTTTGCACAAGGGCTTACCTGGCTTGGCTACACTATAATGGTACATTGGTACTTGATAAATGCCAATGCATTAGAATAACGGGATCTTAAAATACTCGTGCGTGTGCCAAGTGTCATCAAGAAACCGACCAAGACAAACCTAGTTATTTGCTTTGTTCAGAAAAGAATTGATTTGCAAGTATTGCTTTGATGGATCTGTTAGAGATGATTCGTGGAGGCTAAGTGCTTTTTACTATTTGTACATCTTTGTTTTGACAATGATTGGCTTGGTTTTGATACTGTCTAGGTTCATGCATGCGTGAGGAGGTAATCTAGGACAACCAAAAAAGTATCAGCTGTGTAGCCCCCACAGTGCCGCTTCATATGGATACACCCTTCAGTCCTTCACCAAGGGCCTTGGCCCTTGGGTAGGGACAGGTCCTTGGCCTTTTCTGCATGCATGCATGACCAAAGCTTTTTACCATTTTTTTTCTTTTGAGATGGAATATTAACTTATTCTAGAATTACTAAATGGTGGACAAGGGAGAAGCTAACATAGTGGAGTTCGTCCGTTATTCCCGCTAGCTCCCATTTTTTGTTTCTAGAAGTTTTTTTTTTTCTTTTCAGAGAGAATGTGCAGTTCCAGTTGCTTTTGTCTGACCCTTTGAACATTTGTGTTTGTTGTCCCTTTTTTTTTGGGAAGTGTCTCATCCTATCCTGCAGTAAGTATATATAATTGTGAGGGATAGAATTATTGGATCCAAGTCCGACCAGTCGAGTGATCTAATCTTTACCAAGCTATATAAGATCAATGATTGATGGGTTAACGATAGATGATTCTAACCTTAACTCTTGTCCTTTCTCTTGTGTTTTGGTGATGCACATGAAAGAGAGACACGTATGTACTCCCAAGTTACAAACTAACGACATTTAGATTTATTTTGTGACTGTTAAAACTTTGGCATGTGATATCTCTTTACATACTGGAAAGTTAGTTTCATTGTATTACGCGGTGTGGGGTGAATTGTGGGGTCCTAAATACTAGAGGATCAAGGTCGTATAAAAACTTAAACAATTTATGTGCACTGTGATTTTTCTATGTTTTCTACGTACTCTACGACTCTAGTCTACTGCACAAAGATCCCACCCTCGGTCAGCATCTCAATTTGTGGGGTTTACTCTGAGAATCAGATAAACTCACTACATTATTGTCAATAAGCAGATGAAAACACTAGTAACTTTTGTCTGGGCCTCTGAACACCTGTGTCCATAATTATGAGCCGATGTGTCTCACAGCCTGAAGTATTCAGTGGAAGATACTAGATAGCATTGGCTCCAATTAATAACCAGTCCATCAGTTGAATAATCTTTACCAACAGCAAGCAATCATTGATCAGTGCGTAGTACTACTCTTGTCTTGTTTCTGGCTGGTATGGTGCACATGGAAGATGAATTTTTAACACGCTGTTATATGCATATATGTATACTTCCTCCAGTCACAAATGTCACTTATCTAGTGGTAGCAGTAGCACTAGCCTGTCCTTATGTCGTGCCTTATCGTGATGTTTGATCAGAATCACAGAGCATGAGGAATGGGCCGCAACTCCGAGATCAGACGCATCATATAGCCCAGCAACTTCTTTTGCTTTGGACTCTACTCACACACACATCAAAGCAGTAGCAATGCAAAGCCAAACTTGGGCCTTTCTTGGCATATTAGCTTTGGGGATAAAAGTTTGAACTAAAACTTGGGTCGCCGGTCGCACAAGAATTCACTAGGTTGCTCCTCTTGAACCATCAAGATGCAACCCTCAAATTGCTCCTTGTCTTGCTAGGGGATTCAAATAAAGGATCATAGAAACATCCCCTAATCCAATCATTGTGCACCATTTTTTATTTTTGTTTTGCAAAACATAATACACACATAGACACATGCACTCACCCTTAAATGAGTGCACCGACTCCTATAAACATCTACTCACTGATGGCCACGTCGTCTATTGCCGAAAGAAATAGTTATATTAATATATAAGATGCACGAGATCGACGTTAAACCCAATATTCAATCTTTGGCACCTGGGAGACATGCAAGGGGTAGAACCTCCTCCACTAACTGTCTAAGGTATTGCTTAGTTCTCTCTTTTCTCATAGTTGAGTTTTTCTTAAACAAATTCATCTGGTCAACATAGTATTTGTAAAGTAGATGATACCCCGCTCGTTGCTGCAGGAATTTATTAAACAAAATTTTAAAGTGAAATGTGAAATACTAGTTTACAATCTTTGGTTTAACAAGAAAGATTGTATGCCACCGTACGTACGTACGTGCATGTTGCTGTGGTTTATTAACATTTGTCATTAGTGGAAACTGATGTGCGGTTAAGCAGCCATCAGCGCCTGTCTAAGACGGCATGCGATTAGCACCTGATTGCATTGCATCCGATCCCCATGTCAGCAGAATTGGATATAAATATAATGCTGTGCTGCATGCATCAATGGATTCAGTCATTCAGTTCAGGGAGAGGGAGGGATCCGAATTATTATTGTCGGTCGTACCACCAACGAACACTGCATATGGTTTGGTGAGGTGGTTGAGGGAGGCATCAGGCCGCATGACGTACACTTGACACTGCTAGGCACCCGGCCTTTTTTGCTTGTTCTTGACTCCTTGTAGCGCATTGCTAGCTTGCTTTGTAGGTATAGTATAGATAGGTCCCGTGTGGATGTGGTCGATCTCTTCTCAAACTTTTTGACTTACTGAGAGCACCAGGTTGGGTGGACGATGCTCATGCTCTGCTGTTCCAGTTCCAGCCGACGGCGACCTGCTTGCTGTTGCTCTTGAGGAATGTCAATCACCAGTAGGGGCCGGTAAGATGCATGTTCATCCCACGGATCGGGCACTGTGCGTCACAAAAAGATAATGTCAACTTCACTCTATGCGAATGAAGGAATAATGCCAATATCACATTCACACAAACAGTAGTAGATCCGTTAGACCTGCACACAGATCGACCAGCATTCAATTCATCCAGTTCAGTGACACCACCGTACCGGTGCGTATTTTGGTAGCACGGCCGGCAGTTCAGTGACACAAAGCGTTCAACTAATATATATACGTGTCTTGGCAGCAACTAATTGATGCGTATATACAATCTCACTCGTAGTTAATGTACTGAATCTTAATTTACATTCAGAGCAGATCGAGCTCTCTATCCAGGCCGGAGACCAGGAGTGACACAGCAGGACAGGAACGTACCTGAAAGAGCAAAGAGAGAGCGTCGTGTCGTGTAATGGGCGTGCATGCCGGGCTTGTGCATGAAGCAACTCCCTCTAACCCCTCGCTCAGAGAAGAACCATGCATGTGCCCACCAACTGCTAGGTCTCATGTTACTAGCCTTCTAAGGCTCGCTCACCTCATGTACTGCAAATCAACAATCATTGTACCCTTGTCCAACCTTGCATGCAACCAGATTCTCTGATGAATGCTGCTGCTCATCATGCATCCATGCTTTTCAGATCTACTGCACCTGACACACAAGGGATTTTTTCAGTAAATGGCAAGACGGAATCAGCAGATCAATGACCGAAAGCAGCTAATATAGTATATAATGCAAAGCTAAACACATCCGAGCCCACTTGTTAGGACAGGATACCAAACAAAGCAACTGTCTGTCACCACACAATTTCACCTAACCCTTAATTTGGTCATTCGCTCAAACAAGAAAATTAACGGGCTACTATATATATACTTAGCACGGAGTAGGGCCATTTTACAATTCAGCACCGTACCAACCAAATTGATGAAAGAATGTGCTGATGATTATGATGTGGCATTTGCCTCTAGCTACGTACCAGATTCACATTAAATAATCGTGGTACCACCACCAATTGCTTTTCATTGTTGTTAAATCTGAACGTACCTTTTGGCCGAAGAGACTGCAGGAGCTGTGGTGTGGCACCAATGATCATCTGGCCGGTCTCTCAAAATCAAATTCAGATCTTCTTGTTTCGTAAAATAATGATCCCAGTACCACCATGCTAAAAATAAAAGGCACATCCCTTTAAATGGATCATTCAGAAGGCTGGATCGTGAGTGCATGCTCTGTCTGTACACTCATTAAAGCAAAAATAGCATGTGATACATTCCTAAAAAAATGATACATGTGATGGGATGAGTCCAAAACTGAAATATAATACGCTGATGACCAATTGACCATTGCAAATGTAGATTATTTGTCACTATCGGATATTTGGTCTACGAGGAGTAACACTTATGCTAAGACAAAAATACATATACATATAATTTTTTTTAGAATAGTACATCTATTGTTACAATAGATTATAGCCAACAACACTGATTACGAGATTAGGATTGCTACTTTGAACTGGGAAAGTCTGGAACATTAGTGAAATTTGCTTGCATTATTAGTAGATTGATAATAACTAAAGTTTAGTTTATTGATTGTCAAGAAACATGCAAAAAAGTGTTCTTTTTTTCCTGATGATCACCTTTTCTTGTTGCTTAATTTACAAATTCTGTGTGTTTTGAAGTGAGAAACCCAAATATTGCACTTCTCTTTTTATTTGCATCCTTTCTGCCATGTTTGGTGTGATCCTGAGTGGTGGATTGACAGGACTGTCGGCACCAGAAACCAAATCAGCACTTCGACCTCCTCACATCTTCTTCTCCCTTTTGGCTTTTGTTTAAACAAAATTGGAATATGTCGATCATATGGGGAAAAAATATTTGATCAACGTAGCTGGTGATTTGCAAAATTCCCAGATGACTATACAACAGATATCTAAAAAGTTCAATTTATCTCAGTTTCGGCACTGGAAACACTAACTGATGAGCCTGCTCATTCTTAGCTACCAAATGGTTTGATGATTCAGAACAAGCGGACACTTCCTCTCGTTATGTGGTTAGCTCAGGGGTCACTGGTCAGTTTGTTTGATTAGTACCAGTCTACCAGACCTGGGCCATTTAGCCATGTGAAAGCGATTATAATGCCCCCATCGCAGAGAGGAGAGGTGCACCATAAAACAAGGGAGCCAAGCTAAGCACACTACACTTTCCCGAAGAAAGAATGAAGACAGAAGCCACACACAAGATGACGGTGGTCCATGCTCCAGTTGGAGTGAGGAGCATCGTGAGCTCCCTAGTGGCCTTCTTCATCATCGCTAGCTCCGTCACCTTCTTGCTCGACCGAGGCCAGGAAGCGCAAGTGCAAATGGCGGTGGAGCATGGACGCCAAGAAATGCAGGTGAAGGTGGAGGCCGGGCTCCAAGAACCAGCCATGAGAGGGACTACTGAGGTAGGAGACACCGACGAGGAGTGTAACTGGTCGAGGGGGCGGTGGGTGTACGACAATGTGTCCCGGCCATTATACTCCGGGCTGAAGTGTGCCTTCATCTTCCCCGAAGTGGCCTGCGACAAATATGGGAGGAAGGATGTCATGTACCAGCACTGGAGATGGCAGCCTCATGGATGTGATCTTCCAAGGTATGATGATGATAGATTTCCCAAAGTATCTTCAGTTCAATTCTGTTCTTGTCAGCCCAAAAGTTTCAGAATATCTTAAGGTATCATAGTGAAGAATTTTGCAAGGATATTTTTTTCTCTTATGGAAGAAGTAAAACACTTGATTAGTCTGTTACTGAAACAAAAAAAAGGATATACTCTAATATTGAAAAAAAAACAATCTGCTTATGGCCGTTAGTCAGAGGCAAACAATAAACCAAACATGCAAGATAACTAAATGACAGTGAAAGATAAAACCAAGAAAAACTTTTACTGTTTCTTATTTTATTATCTGTCAGACTGTGACTGTACCATCCTATAAGGGTAGAAAGGAGATCATATCTTCGTATAACTTTCCATGGTATGGCATGATGTCTGAATTTTTCCACGTTAAACAGATTTGATGCCACCAAGTTGCTTGAAAAGCTGAGGAACAAAAGACTAGTGTTTGTGGGTGACTCAGTCAACAGGAACCAATGGGTTTCCCTGGTGTGCATGGTGGAGGCCTCTATACCTGATGACAGGCTCAAGACACGCATCTTCAATGGCTCTCTCATCTCCTTCAAGGCACTGGTGTGCTTTCCTTCACAATTGCAATGGCTAGAGAAACCAACAATTTTGGTTACCCGATTTAAAAACATAATAATCGTTTCAGGAATATAATGCGACAATAGATTTCTACTGGTCGCCGCTGCTGGTGGAGTCCAACAGCGACAACCCAATTATCCACAGAGTGGAGTATCGGATCATAAGGGCAGACAGAATTGAGAAGCATGCCAGTGTCTGGAGGGATGCTGACATCATTGTCTTCAATTCTTACCTGTGGTGGAGGAAGCAGAAGGATGACATGAGGATGAAGGTCATGTAAGTATACATTCCTGTCCTTTCTACTCAACAGGTATCACATTATCAGTGTTCCACATATTAGGAAAAAGTTATGAGAACTAAAAAAATGAAAAGTCCAAGGGGCAACGAATTTGGTGTAACATCATCTATGTGTACAGGTATGGTTCATTTGAAGATGGCGATGCCAGGTTAGACGAAATGGAAATGATCGATGGTTTCGAGATAGCCCTCAAGAAACTAACCGAATGGCTCGGAGAGAATATTGACAAGAACAAGACTAGAATATTTTTTGCAGGATCATCACCTACACATTCCTGGTGAGAGGGAGATACGCTTGCATCATTTGTCAACATATATACTAGTACAATAGCTACAACTCCGTGATGTTATCAGGTGCTGTTCTTGTGGAAGTGATGAAGATATGCATATGTTTTTCTCCAGGGCTAGCAACTGGGGTGGAGAAGACAGCAACAAGTGCCTCAATGAAACGGAGCCAATCTACAAAATCGGATACAAAGCCGCAACTACAGATTACAGTTTGATGGCCAAAGCTAAGTCCTATTTTAAAACATTAGAGCCGAAAGGCATACATGTTCAGATACTGAACATCACAGAGCTGTCTGACTACCGCAAGGACGGGCATCCTACGGTGTTCAGAAGACAGTTCGTTCCTCTGACGAAAGAGCAGATTGCGGATCCAGCCAGCTACGCGGATTGCACGCATTGGTGCCTCCCCGGCGTTCCTGATGTCTGGAATGAGTTTCTATACGGCTACTTAATGTACAAATAATATATAGTGGCAGATTATTAACACATTCCGTCTAGGTTAGATGCATAGAATGGTTGGCACTTGGCACCATTACATTTACATGCAGAGAGAACAGGAGAAAAGCAAGCATCTGCCTGTGTCTCACCTCAAGGTATCACTAAAGGAGATAGTACGTCAAAGTGAACAGGGGCAAAATTCTTCAGGAAGGGTCGACAAGAAGATTCTTCAGGAAGGGACCACATGGGCTGCTGCAGGGGCAAAATTTCTGGCTGCCATTCGATGGCCGTCTGCAGCAAGCCGGGGATTGAGACAAGGAGCCCTCTGAAACTCCTTTTCTCCTCCCCAAGAACCATCGGTTGTATTAGTTTCCCTGTAATTAGCGCTTAATGTAAACCGTGCCCCATGCGTGCGCCCATGCGGCCCGCGATGTAACAATTTCATCTTCTTATTAATGCAAAGATACGCAGTTCGTGTTCTCGAGAAAAAAAAAGTGAACAGTGTATATCAGTGTACTGCTTGTTTTCATCTGACAGAGCAATGTAATTCTGCAAATTTAACAGGAATTTACCATGGCAAAGAAGAACTTAAGAACGAAAATCTGTCCTAGGTGTCCATGAAATTCAATTCATTCAGACCGGCAGGCTGGCAGCAGGCAGGCAAGCAAGAAAAGCAGCATATGGAATCTAATACAACCGATGGTGCACAATGCTGGATCTGGTTAATTTGCAAGTGCCTCAAGTATCAGATCCACATCTCATCTTACAAGATTTCAAAGCAAGCCTTGCTGTCCCTTTTTTCATGAAAATAATTATCCTTCTTTCGTGGAGCATTTGGACTACAAGAAATGAGTGGATCTTCAATCAGATTCAGCCTAGAGTGAATGGTTGAAGGCAAAGTTTATGCATGAATTTGCAATGCTTATGCATCGTGCAAAAAAGAGCTATTTTCCGCTTATGAGCGAATGGCTAGATCTCTTGTAGTTCATCTGTTTGGTTTTCCTTTTGTTTTCTTTGTTTTGTCTCTCAGTTTTTAGGTTTGTTCTTGATCTGTTTCTGTCCTTATTTTTTAATATATAACCAGTAGGGGTGAGCCCCTCCTGTTCTTTCAAAAAAAAAAAAAGAAAAGCAGCATATTTATATTTGAGTAGTGGATCAAGGGAGAAGAGCGATGACCTGGTGATCGAACAACAGGGGTGCTGTCACTAAGCCAGCCGCACAGCAGCAAACGGACGACACCACGACGCCATAACCGCGCGCAGGCCAGCAACCCCAAACGCGCCGCCATGGCCGCCGACGCGAACAAGCAACGCCGTCGTTCTCCAAGCTATGGGCTTGCGGGCTGGGCTAGAAGGCCGACCCCATGCCACTAAATTTTATCATATTTTGGCAGGCAAGGCCCGATACCAGCACAAGTTTCGTTGGGCCATTGAAGAAAAGAAATCCAGTTGCAGCAGCTCTGGATCGTGAAGCCAGTAATACATGCCTGCAATCAGACTGATACACCTGGTTGTTGTGGATTGGTCGGTTGTTACCCATTAATTCATGTGGCTTCCTTCCTGGCAAAATTGGCACCACCGAAAACGCCCCAGGCCATCTATATTATCAGAAGGAACCAATAACCATGCTGAAAAGAGATGCATTCCAGCCAAGATAAGCAATTCAGATTTATGCATGACATATATACAGGCCAATCTGATATGATGCATATGATGGTCCGATCCCTTCTCTGATCCATGCTTGGGCACAGTTGCATACACACACGTACTCGGGACCAGAAACTTGTAAAGGTCACTGACAACCAATTTTGCACTGAGTAGCTTAGAGTTTACTCTGATCGTTGCAGTAATAGGCTAATTTGATGTAATAAGGAGACTCGCTATGTATGAAGTTCTCAATAGAAAAAAGACTCAGTTTGATCAGGATTAATTAGGATGAATCGCAGGCGGCATATATCAAGTCATATATGTACTGCATGTCATCTCAATCGCTGATTAAATGCTCAGGATGTTAGGGGGAAAAGCACTAATCAATGTTTGAAGTCCACACATATCGTCGGTGGATTAAAAAGATTCGATGCTGAATAAAGTTTCTGAGTCCCACAAATTGATTTGTTATTAGGACTAAATGACATGGTTGGTGAGGTGGTTGAGCTGAGGCTGGCACTGCGTGATGCCTTTTTAGCTTGTCCTACCTAACATGTCTAGGTGTAGTAGGACCCCCAGGGGTGGACGCACTCCAGTGTCACCGCGTCCATTAAAATGCATCTACACTGCACCTGATGACAGTTTCTTTCCTTGTACACTGCAGCTACTCCCCCTTGCTGATGAATTGCAGGCAGAGCCACCAATTTGCTACAGTTCTTGTCGTCCTTGTTGTACACTGCCGATTGACGGCCCAAGATGCATGCGCACCTCCTCTCCATTCACGCAGACCTCCGACAGATTATATTGACCCCTTCCTGAAAGTATATATATAGTTAGTAGCTAGTGCGCCCATGCCAGCCGCACTGAGATTAACAATGTTCATCAAACTGAACAAGTACATTTTACCTTCCTAATCGTACTGCGCCATCATTTGAAGCACCAAATGATCCAAGCAATAGCATTCCCGAACATTCTGTGGTACTTGCAACATCCGCAGACAAGAAGTGATTTTTAGTCTGTAGCAAATTGCAGCAACCTTCTATCTACCCGATCAATCAGTAACTGGTGGAGGGTCAAAATCAAAGCTTCCTTCTGATTATGCTTAAACCTTCCAACTAATACGTGCCTTAAACTGCTCGCTCATCCATGCTTCAATCTTACACTTATACATGGATTGTTAATCAGGAACAAAGCACAGCTAGTAGAGGTGTCCAAATACTGGTTGCACAGCTTCTTCTTGGACTTGCGCAGGAAGCAACTCGTGCCTGATTCTGCAGGGGATCATGGGGACCAGCATTCGGTTGCAACTACAGATCTTACTAGCCTTCGAAGGCTCATCAATCAGCTTGTGCACAATGCAGTAATAATTGTACCATACAGCAGTCCTAAAAAGCATGTTTTCCCCCAATTTTTTTTGCTGAATGCTGGTGCTCATTGTTCATGCTTTTCGTGACTGCAGGTACCTGGCAGAATACTAATTAAGTAGTATTTTTTTAAAACGCAAAAGCATATCTGATTGACACCACAAATATATTATCACTCATCAGCCAAGCTTTTCTCGTCTAGACCCCACAAGTATAGGACATGATGATACTCCATAAAGCAAACGTGACCACACGATTTCACCAAACCCATTTTTGGGTCTTTGGAGCCACTCATTTTATTTCTACGCTGAAAGAGGAGAATGCAAAAGGGCCTACTACCTCCGTATTACTTAGCAACTAGTTTTGTCATTCTATGATTCAGCATGAAACCAAATTAAAGATAGAATGGACGAGATGCATTCCGACATCACTTACTCGTATTGATGCACTAAGAGGCCAGTCTCATGGTCCCTTGGATGCATGCAGGGGGTGGACCCAGATTAGAAAAGCTACTAGATGAGACTGTACACAACTACAGTAAATACAGCATACCTGTACTGAAAACACAAAAAGTGAGTGGCGGCCGGTGCCCTCACTTGCCTTTACGTAGGTCCGCCATGCACACACATTTGGGAAACATATCTGATATGGTTGTCTCATACTCCGTACTCACACACGTGTGGCAGTTGCAAAAACTATTTTCATCTTATAATGTCAAAATCTGCGGCTTTCATGCGCGTTCTAAAAAGAGAGTATTGATCTAACTTACAATATATTGTGTCAATGCTTAGTTTACGCCAAATTATGCACACATAGGCCAGTTTGGTCACTAACAAATTCTTTTCTTAAAAACAAATTCTGACAAAAAAATCACGTCAAATTCATGCGTCTAGTAGCAAGGCTGCATTTTTAGGTGGGAACAAGGGGACCCTAAAAAATTCGAATTATTCACTACTGACGTAATGTTGGACAGAATCGCCAATTTGATTTGCAGGGTAACTTCTGCTTAAAAATGTCTGCAATATTGAAGAATTTTAGTTCTTAGGAAAAAAAACGAAAACAAAACACATATTGGTTTACTACAGTATGGCCAGAAATAGGGGATTATGGTTGATCTGAACTAAAAAATTAGTGGCCTTTGCATTCAGGAGCTTAATAGCTTTAGATAAACCATCACAATGCTAGGCAAGGATGCTGGCCATCACCTTAATTATGTTGCTTAATTATCCTTTTGAAGTGACACACTCAGTAGCGTTTCAGTCCTTTGTTTATTGGCCTCCGATCCTAGTCCTATCCATAATGGTTGGTGATGCTGTGGTGGATTGGAACAGCTGTCGGTGACGGTGACAGAAATAGGCACCCGTACAGTACTCATATTCTATCAATTTTTTTTTTGCTTTGCTTTTCTTGATACTCATCTGTAGATGATTTTGCAAGTTCAGAGGCTAGTACAATTATAAAACAAACAGTATACCTGTATATATATACACAAAACCTTTCCATTTCCGTTCTACAAGGGCTAATCTGCCTACTTTGCCCTGCAAAACTTTTCAGTTCAACAACTACATTCCAAACAGTCGGACACCACATTCCTTTTTATGGTTAGCACAAGGGTCAGCGTCCAGATTGCTTGAGTAGCACTACTTTTTCTAGACCTGGACCATATAGCCATGTGCAGTGCAGGCGCGTTACTCCCATTGTCATTGTAGAGACTCGAGAGGCTACCATGAAAGAGAAGAGCTAAGAACTATGTTTCTGAGGAAAGAATGAAGACAGAGGCCACTCACAAGGCGGTAGCAGCAGGTGGCAAGATGATGGTGCTCCAATCTTCGGTTGGAGTGAGGAGCATCGTGACCTCCTTAGTGGCTTTCTTCATCTTAGCCAGCTCCATCGTCTTCCTCTTTGACAGAGGCCAGGAAGAGCAAGTGCAAATGGCAGTTGAGAATGGACGCCAAGAAGTTCAGGTGAAGGTGGAAGCTGGGCTCCAAGAACCAGCGATGAGAGGGACGACTGAGGCGGAAGACACCAGCAAGGAGGACTGCAACTGGTCGAGGGGGCGGTGGGTGTACGACAATGCATCCCGGCCATTGTACTCAGGACTCAAGTGTTCCTTCATCTTCCCGGAGGTGGCTTGTGACAAATATGGCAGGAAGGATGTCATGTACCAGCACTGGAGATGGCAGCCTCATGGATGCGACCTACCAAGGTATTATATGATTGCATATTTCCCAAGTACTTTTAGCTCAATTTGTTCTTGTCAGTCAAAAAGTTCCAGCATATCTGAAGGTGCAGTTCTAGAACAATAAGCTGTATCTGTTTGATTGTTTCATGACGTAGGATAGTACTGCAGAGAGAAAAACTACTATTACTTTGAGATTGCAACACTGAGCTGATTACGGTTGTTAGCTGGAGGCCAGCAAGAAAATAAACATGCAGCATAACTAATTGACAGTGAAAGATCAGAAGTGAGGAAAAACTGCGTACCTTTTATTTTATCTTATCTGTACCATCAATAGGCCTGTATGGGTAGAAAGGAGATCATATCCGGCATAAATTACCTTTTCTTAACAGATTCGATGCCATCAAGCTGCTTGAAAAGCTGAGGAACAAGAGATTGGTTTTTGCGGGTGACTCGGTCAACAGGAACCAATGGGTTTCCCTCGTGTGCATGGTGGAGGCCTCAATACCTGATGACAGGCTCAAGATACGCATCTTCAATGGCTCGCTCATCTCCTTCAAAGCATTGGTATGTATTGCTTCACAAATCTACCGGCTACACAAACCAAAGATTTTGGTTAGCGGATATGAAGACAAAATTATTCTCAGGAATACAATGCAACAATAGATTTCTACTGGTCACCGCTGCTGGTGGAATCCAACAGTGACAACCCCATAATCCACCGGGTGGAGTACCGGATCATACGGGCTGACAAAATCGAGAAGCATGCGAGTGTCTGGAGGGATGCTGACATCATTGTCTTCAATTCTTACCTATGGTGGAGGAAGCAAAAGGATGACATGAAGATGAAGGTCATGTAAGTACATTTCTTTCTTTCCTACTCAATTGGCATCACATTGTCAGTTTCACTTACAAGGAAAAGTTGTAAGAATTATAAATGTAAAATACAAATTAACCTTGTCTCCAGATGCAATGAATTGGGTAACATTGTTTGTATTGTATATGCAGGTATGGTTCATTTGAAGATGGTGATGCAAGGTTAGATGAAATGGAAATGATCGATGGATTTGAGATAGCTATTAAGAAACTAACGGGATGGCTTGGTGAGAACATTGACAAGAACAAGACTAGAATATTTTTCGCAGGATCATCAGCAACACATTCCTGGTGAGAGAGATAACGTACCCTTGCATCATCTGTGAACACAAATAATACAATACCTACATCTCGGTGGCATCAGGTTTTCATATGGAAGTCAATACTGATGCCTAAATGATATGTGTAAATTTTCAGGGCTAGCAAGTGGGGTGGAGAAGATAGAAACAAGTGTCTCAATGAAACAGAACCGATCTACAAAGTTGGATACAAAGCAACAGACTACAGCTTGATGGCCAAGGCTAAGTCCTATTTTAAAACATTGGAGCCGAAAGGCATACATGTTCAGATACTGAACATCACAGAACTGTCTGACTACCGCAAGGACGGGCATCCCACTGTGTTCAGGAAACAATATGTTCCTCTAACAAAAGAGCAGATTGCGAACCCAGCCAGCTACGCGGATTGCACACATTGGTGCCTCCCCGGTGTTCCTGATGTCTGGAACGAGTTTTTATATGGCTACCTCATGTACAAATGATACACGATGGCAGATCTATAGTATCTAGATTAGGCTCTTTTTTTTTGCAGAGAATGTCTGGCCCCATCATATTTTTTTTTAATGTAGAGACAGACAAAAGGAGAAGCAAAGGATATGTCTGTGTATGTACCACCTCACGGGATCACAAAAGGAGATAGTCAAAATGAACAGTGTGCATCAGTGTACTATTTATTTTCATCTGACAGAGCAACATAATTCTGCAAAATTAATAGAAATTTACCCTAAAATTCAATTCATTCAGACCGGCAGGCAGGCAGGCAAGAAAAGCAGCACATTTGAGCAGTGGATCAAGGAGAGAAGAGTGACCTGAACATTAAGTGCTGCCGTCACTCAACCAGCTGCAGGTTCCACGTTGCCACCGACTCGCCACCGCGCAGCAGCATATGCTAGCATCATGGTGCATATCTTCATCTAAGAGAATTACGTTATCGTCTAGGATGGTGCATATCTTCAGTGGATATTATATTATATTTAGCATCATGGGAGTTTATTGACGGAAAGCATTCAACTACTGCTTGCCTTTGCAGCTAGCTGAAGCACTTTTTTTTTCTATATACTTAGCTGAAGCACACTTAATTGCTGTCTTTTACAAGATGTCCATAGCAGTTGTACAGACTCTCCTTGGATTTTCTGGAAGTACCTGATCCCTGACCCTAAGGGAAACCATGTGGAGTAGCAAGCATTAGGTAACAGGTATATCCCATGTTAGCAACTGCTCACCACTGCTAACGTGTGTGTAATGTGTACATACCCAGCTCATCTTAGGCTTTGCAAGGCTCCCACATCTCCTGCTATAGATCAGTAACAATCTCCAGTGTTGCTTGCTGAAGTTTCCCTGAATGCTGCTCCTCATCATCCATGCTTACCTAGCTACCATACCTGCTAGAGAGAGAGAATTTTTTTGAGAAAATGGTGATCCAGGATCAGAAATATATCATATGCAACTTAACAGCTAAGCCCAAGCCCAAGCCCAAGCACTGTCATTAGACATGATACCAAAACCAAACACAGCAAAAGGCACCACACAGTTTCACCTAACCCTGTATTTGGTCTTTGGAGGCACTCAATTAGTTAGAATATGCTGAAGCTGCACATGGCAAAAGAAGCTACTGACTACTATTTGTTTAGCACCAAGAAGAGTAAACGTCTGAAGACTCATCACGAAACCAAATTGATGCATGTTACAATATTGTGCAGGAATTTGTGATCCCCATTTAACAAGATGCTAGGTACATGCATCAGGCTGAATAATCATGTCGGTACAACTGATTTCCTTATTCATAATCTGAGCGTACTCTTTTTATCAAGAAAAAAATGAGATGGAGAGGATGCCAAACAGAAACCAAATAACTGATCATCGGTTTCAAAAGGACGGTAGGTAATAGTGGCACCACCATGTTGAAAAAAATGCATTCCTCTCATCCTCTGAATGGTTGTTCTAAAAGATTTCACTTCGATGCACATATACTTTTACACTGATTAGTGTAACTAATTAGTTGTTCAAGATTTGACTTCTATGTATGTGTATACTTTTTACAATAACTTTTGGATGATGGTAGGACTTCAGCTTCACCTCCATAAGAATACCAAACGCTCAGACACTGCCTCCATTGATATGCATGGCCCAAGGGTCAGTGGTGTTGAGGTTACTTGATTAGCAACAAATCTGGACCACTTGGACTAGGGAGTGCACAATAAAAGAGGGAGCTACGCACTGCACTACAGTTTTCTGAAGAAGAATGAAACCAGAAGCCACCCCCGAGATGACGGCTCTCAGTTCTCCTGTTGGATTCAGGAGCATCCTCAACTCCCTAGTTGCCTTCTTCGTCATCGTCAGCTCCATCACCTTCTTGTTTTACCAAGGCCAGGATGGACAAGTGCCAATGGAGATCAAGCATGAACACCAAGAAATGCAGGTGAAGGTAGTGGCTGAGCAACATGAACAACTGAGAGCGAAGGAGGCACAGTTGCAGTTGACAGCTGAGCTCCCAGATGCCAGTAAGGAGGAGTGCAACTGGTCAACAGGACGGTGGGTCTATGACAACGTGTCCCGGCCATTGTACTCTGGACTCAAGTGCGCCTTCATCTTCCCTGAGTTGTCTTGCGACAAATATGGCAGGAAGGATGTTATGTACCAGCAATGGAGATGGCAACCTCATGGATGCGACCTTCCTAGGTATGATTCTAACAGATTTCCCTAGTACAGTTGGTAGTATTTCTAGCTAAATTTTATTCCTGTCATTGTCAAGCCAACAGTTCAAGAAAATCTGAATGTGCAGTACTACAATAACAAGATGTGTCAAAATCAGAGAGTTGCGATTTTTAAAGTTTTTTTTTTGTTTTACTAAAGGAAGCAGGGAAACATTCATTTAACATGTAATTGGAACAGCAAACACGGGATAGAAGTGCAGAAAAAACAGCTGTTACTGTTAAGATAGTAAAATTGATCTGATTATGGTGGTTAGGTAATTAACTGACAGTGAAAGACATACTAGCGGTGAGGAAAAATCTCGCCTACTTATTTTTATCCGTTCCAGTTTGATAGGCGTGGAAGGCTAGAAAGGAGATCATATCTTGCATAAATTCAGTCATAGACCATGTCAACTGGATCTGCCGTGGTGTTCATGAAACATTGCATGTATTTTCGCCATGTCAACAGATTCAACGCCACTAGGCTGCTTGAAAAGCTGAGAAACAAGAGATTGGTGTTTGTGGGCGACTCACTCAACAGGAACCAATGGGTTTCCCTGGTGTGCATGGTGGAGGCCTCTATACCTGATGCTAGGCTCAAGATGCGCACCTTCAATGGCTCACTCATTTCCTTTAAGGCGTTCGTAAGTTCTTAGGTCTTTTTTTAGTTCAATTTTCCCTTGAATTTACCGATTTTTCGAGATAGCTCTTACAGGTTTTAGAAACCAACGATTTTTATTTGAATACACAATCATTTCAGGAATACAATGCGACGATAGACTTCTACTGGTCGCCGCTGCTAGTGGAGTCCAACAGCGACGACCCCTTTGTCCACCGGGTGGAATACCGTATCATAAGGGCTGATAGAATTGAGAAGCATGCCAGTGCCTGGAGGGATGCTGACATCATTATCTTTAATTCGTACGTGTGGTGGAGGAAGCATAAGGCTGACATGAGGATGAAAGTCATGTAAGTTCATTTGTTTCCCTTCCTACTCATCCTAGGTAAGGTGATTTAAGGCCATGTAATGTTATCCTATCACATTGCTGATTTCATATGGTTTTAAAGTTATCAAAACTAAGAAAAATACAAACTAATTAAGGCTTTTGAAAGGCAATGAATACCAGTATCATCTTTTGTTTTGAGCAGGTATGGTTCATTTGAGGATGGTGATGCAAGGATAGAGGAAGTAGAAATGGTGGATGGTTTCGAGATAGCTCTGAAAAAGTTAACCAAATGGCTGGGTGAGAACATCGACAAGAACAAGACTAGAATCTTTTTCGCAGGATCATCACCTACACATACCTGGTGAGTGAGAGTCAAGCACTACTCCTGCATCTTGCGCCAACAGAAGTGAAACAGCGGTTCAATACCAGCATCTCCGTGAAACATTGAAAGTGATCCAAGATGTACATATGTTTTTCAGGGCTATCAACTGGGGTGGAGTGCACAGGAACAAATGCCTTAATGAGACAGAACCAATCTACAAAGTTGGATACAAAGCGCCAGGTACAGATTACAGTATTATGGAGAAGGCTAGGTCGTATTTTGGGACACTGGAGCAGAAGGGCATACATGTCGATATACTGGATATCACGGAATTGTCTGACTACCGTAAGGACGGGCACCCGACGGTGTTCAGGAAACAATTTGCCCCTCTGACGAAAGAACAGATGGCGAACCCAGCCAGCTATGCGGATTGCACGCACTGGTGCCTCCCTGGTGTTCCTGACGTCTGGAACGAGTTCTTGTACGGCTACCTCATGTACAAATGACATACTATATATGTCAGTCACACTACATACTATGTCCCTCCGGTCGTGAATATTTGACGTTCTCGACCGGCGGAATAAATGAGCTAGCAGCGAGTCAAATTAGTGCGTATATCAGATTCAGGACAACTGTTTACGCACGACAGACAGAGCAACGTAAGTAATTCTGAAGATTCAACAGAAAATCTGCCATTAGAAAGAAACACAAGTTACGAATCAATAGATGTCCTAGATGTATAATCCTGACACCATTGCCTCACTCACTGAAGCTGGGGAAGCAAGATGCAGCTACGTCAACCACAATACATAATCGAGTACGTAGCAAGCAGTATTCATTCAGAGGCCAGGCAGGCAGTTAAGCAAGCAAGAAAAGCACCATGTTTCAGCAGTGGAATGAACGAGAATGGGAACCTACCTAACCTGAGCGCAGGCGCAGCAGCATACGCCACTGCGGAGGTAGGTCGACCCCTCGCCGCCCACCACCAGAGTCGCCGGCATTGCCCCTGCGGGAACAGATGGGAAGCTACTTACCGGCCCCGGCCGCCGCCGCCGCCGCTTCCGGAGCCTGGGTCGCCGCCGTTGACGAATAAGACAAGCCAGAGGAGACAGGCCATGGGCCCTTGGCCCAGTGGGCTGACCCATTTGCAGACACGTCAACACATGTCTCTGGACACACCAGTGGGCCTGCCCAAAATTAATCTGCACCAGCCCTCGACAATCTCTTTCCCTCTCTCACAGGGAGTCAAAAAACAAATGCAAGTAGCTGGATACTGGATAGATGTTCAAGAATGACTCTAGACGGCACGACTTGTTTGTTGACATACATGTATGATTGGTCAGTGCATATATATAGTTCAATATAACCACCTAATACAATCAAACACATATACATTGGTCATGAGGCTGCTATAGTACAGCTCTCAGTGTCAAATAACAGGTGCAACTAGCAAATAGATGTTGATCTATGACGTCTGTTATAGCCAAGCACCTTTTGTGCTTGTCAACATGACGTTTGATGCCGTGCTCTATATATACATTTACAAAGCCGGGTGCAGAGCATGAACTGCCGCTTGAAAACATGCAGCCGCAGTGGCAGCTGTTTTGAGATTTCAATCCTGTATTGGTTTGAGGCCAAATTTGGTTTGAATAGCTAGCCAAATTTGTATTGCCCATGATAGGGGCTAGAATTAGTATTGCCCATGGGAGGCACGTACATGATGTTTTTTTAATAAAAAAGTGTCTGCACCCGGCTTGGTAAAGGAAGTCGTTTTGAACAAGGTTTGAGTTAACATATTGGGAATATAAATCATAAATAACATTTAAGTCGTTGAGTTTGAAAATGTGAAAATTATATAAATAGATTGGTCCCGAAAATTATTTTCATAAAAATATACATATATAATCTTTTAAGAAATATTTTTACAGAAAAGAGAAATCAAAGTTGTGATTTGGTGACCGTGTCGCTGTCCTAAACGACTTTCTTTACTAAATCGGAGGGAAAACTATAGTGTCTATCAGGGACAGACAGAGAACACGTGTTCCACGATCCACTCACTGGGCCGACTCATCTGGTTTCATCAGTTCCAGTGGACCACCTGAGCTGACCTGCATGCTGCTCTGTTCACTTCAGTTTATCATGCATGGGTTGATTTTGATTTCGATTTGATTGCCTGTGTCTGTGTGTGATATATGTGTTCCTTCTTACACGTTTAATTATGTGCTTTGGTTACCTGTGTGTGCACTACAGTAGTACCCAATATATATAGTAATACTGTAGCCGTTTTGTACGTAGTGTTAATACAACAAGCTAAGGCAAGGTCAAGTAAAAAACCGCTGTCCGATCAGATTTTTGTGTACTGTGTGCGATCCACGGATAGATCATCGATTCCTTGCGGCGGCGGCGGCGGCGCCCGCGCATTACCAAATAATTTGTCCTTATATATATGCTGATAGATTGATCACGCAGCATATACAGCCATGACCACGCATGCATAATATAGTCCAAATTGCTTATTAGCACGTAATTGATAATAACGAGATCATTGATCAACACGAGCACAGGTTGGTTCGCGTGCACATGCATGCTGAGGTGTTCCATTGCCTGATGAAATACTGTAGCAGCCAATTGCATTATTGATGAGCTGGCCACACTAGTTAATTAGGTGCTATAGGTATGTCGTAGTTCATAAACTTGTTGAGAAAATAAATAGTATTATTTTTTTTTGAACAAGATTTGTTGGCCGGTGTTCTTGAGTTTAGGTGGGTGAGTGTATGTACACATTTGTGTATAGTAGTAAAAATTATGGATTTGATCCCCCCAAAAAATTATGGTTTTGAAGGATACCAGGAGAGAGTACATGATGGAAAAAAAAAGAAAATACACCTTGTATGAATTGTTTGATGGAGGGAATATATATGCAGGCATATATGTGAGCCAGAGAGGCTGGCCATGAAATTATATATGTTATACATGTGATATTTTTTGATTCCTAATTGCGTAGATATAGATGCGATATATAGAGAGGTAGGCTGGCCGTTGCCCCGTTGGGAATGGACGACGGAGGCGAGACGAGAAGCAGATAGAGACAGCAGCCAGGGAAGGGAGAGGGGAGGAGCAATTTATAGCCTCGCAGGTAGGCCCCGCGCGCCTTGCAATCGGACACACAACTCCAACAAGCACACAGGAAGCCATGGCATTGGCGAGAGGGGAGGAGGGCCCGCGAATGGAGGTGGAGGGTGGGGATCGTCGGAGTCGGAGCGGCGGCGGCGATGATGCTTGGCGGCGTTGGGCTGTTCTGGTCGCGACGGTGTGGATCCAGGCCCTGACGGGGACCAACTTCGACTTCGCGGCCTACTCGTCGGCGCTGAAATCGTCGCTGGGCATCTCCCAGGAGGCGCTCAACTACCTGGCCACCGCCTCCGACCTCGGCAAGGCCTTCGGCTGGTATTGCTGCCTCGTCTTCGCCAATCCCTCCTTCACCGCCCCATACCCTCTGGTACGAATGAATGAATTAACGTCAATCGATCTTCTTCCTTCTCTTGCTAAACTAACTACGATCGCTCAATTTCTTGATTGATTCAGATATACTATATGCTTGTCTGATAATAAGCTGCTAGCTAGCTGCGTCAATAATTTCTTTCTCACAAATATGCTTGTCTAGCTAGCTTGTCTGATCCAGCTCTGTGACAGTTTAGGAAGAGATGGCCTTGGTCTTCTTTTTCACCGCATAAAGGATCTAGGTGAAGGGATCCCTCTGATAAAGTGTTGGAAACTGAACCACAGTTCAGTTCAAGCTAACTTTGCAGTGGAACTTCCTGGTATGAGTTGCTGTATAACCTTGTGAATTGCTAGCTACTATGCCAAGTGTCATAGACCTGATTTTTCTGTTTTCTGTTTTGTAGTGCTCCAGGCTCCTCTGTATATATACTCCGAAGTAAATGTAGAGTTTGATAAGAGACCACAACATAACCGGACTAGAACCAGAAGTCCTTTATCTCCCCTGCCTTCTATGGTTGGTAGGTCCGGTTAGGACTCTCCGACAGTTTTTACAACATGAACATCCGCCGGCCTCGCCGCCCCCATCCTCGCAGCCGAGCCGTAGCATTTACTGCCTCCCTCTTTGCATCCTGTGCTCATCTGCGGCTCGCTGGGATACGGCACAGACATCTTCCCTCTCCCGCATCTCCGGCGACGACGACGGCTGCTTCATCTCCCACCCCGGCAACAACAGCGGTCGCTAAATCCCAACGCGGGGATGGCTCACGTCATCTTCATCGCAGCTCCTACAGCGATGGGCAGTAGCAAGCGCGTTGAAAGCGGAGGAGATGCCCGCCAGATTGCAACGTATCTATTGCAAGACACGGGAGGCAGCATTGTTAGGTAAGTGATCTCCAGTGGTATTTATAGACTTCCAAAATTATGTGTCCAGAATCAGGGTGTTGAGAACCTTACTATCATGTGCTGTAGCTAAAATTGATCCAAGATTGCAAGGGACCATGGGGCAGAAAATCATTAACGCAGCTGTCTTGTTATGGTGCCTTCGAGCCGAGTGAGCATCACTAGAAGCTTAGACTGAAATGAATCAACACCTGCAACTTTCAGCATTAGGATCTATACTACAGGTATGCGATTGCTCTCTGTTGCTGATCTATCCATAGTGTCAAAAGCAATATGATCCATTTTTTATGTGCAGATTCAGCTACTCTACACTGCAGCATTTAGCTCATTCCTAACAATTAGGTGAGGTAACGATCTTCTTTTTGGAATTCATGGAGATTTCATTCAGATTATTTGACAAGTTCATTTGGTCCAAAACCAACAGGCG
>OAMR01000314.1:1127538-1213576 GCA_900205405.1 Echinochloa crus-galli
TACAATTAAAACAAGCTAATACGGCAAGGCCAAGTAATAATTAAACCGCTAGCTATTCGATGAGATTTCTGTACTGTGTGCGATCCATGGATTGGTCACCGATTCATTGCCGTACCAAATAATTTGTCCTTACATATATGCCGATCGATCACGCGCGCAGCATACATAATACATAGACTAGTCCAAATTGCTTATTAGAGCCAAAGTGCTTATTAGCACCTAATCTAATTAACGAGATGAGCGAACACATGCATGCAACACCAGCACAGCACAGCACAGCACAGCTTGGTATAGATGGAGCCCTGGATGGATTCAGGCCAAGTTGCTTATGCACATGCATGTTCCATTGCCTTGTTTGATGGAGGGAATATGTGGGCTGGCTACTAGTTGCGTAAGTAGAGCATGGGTGATGGGTGTATATAGATAGATTCGATAGAGAGGTAATAGGCTGGCCGTTGGGAATGAAGGACGAGCCGAGAGAAGAGAGACAGAGCAGCCTGCAGGCCTTGCCAGGGGATGGCGGCATTGGCAAGAGGGCAGGAGGAGGGTGGGGATCCTCGGAATCGGAGCGGCGGCGGCGATGGATATGCGTGGCGGCGTTGGGCGGTGCTGGTGGCGACGGTGTGGATCCAGGCCCTGACGGGGACCAACTTCGACTTCGCGGCCTACTCGTCGGCGCTGAAATCGTCGCTGGGCATCTCCCAGGAGGCGCTCAACTACCTGGCCACCGCCTCCGACCTCGGCAAGGCCTTGGGGTGGTCCTCGGGGCTGGCCCTCCTCTACATGCCCCTCCACGCCGTCCTCCTCCTCACGGCCGTGCTGGGATTCGCCGCCTACGCCGTCCAGTACTGCTGCCTCGTCTTCGCCAACCACACCTCCTCCTTCACCATCCCATACCCTCTGGTATGTATGTCTGCCTCTCGATAGATGATCATCCTAATTCATTTCTTCTCTTGCTTAATTCCGGCTATTTAATTTGTCACCATATATATATATATATATATATATACCCGGCCGATCAATAATTGTTTCATTGATTCAGATACATATGCATGCTTGTCTGATAATTAAGCTGCTAGCTGCGTCAATATATAATTTGCCAATAATCCTCTAGTAGCTAGCTAATTAACTGCTAGGTGATCGAGGCGTGTCCAGCTACTACCGTTGTTCATGTGTGAGCCGGCCGTGATAGCAATGGTTAAGGGGAAATGTCAAATTGAAGAAGATAATAACAATAGGCATAGATGGCGACTAGATATTGATGACAGTGAAGGGACATGCATACTCCGTAGATATTTAGGCTGACAGAGCAGCCACTGCACGTAGGATACGATACGGAATAATGGAATTGGGTGTTTGTTTCGTTTCAATTCCATGGCGGAGCTGAAAAGGAGGGGAGAGATAGATATTCCTCGTCTCGTATCGCTCGTTCCACTCCTCTCTTCATTGTTCCTTATTTTAAGCCACTTTTGCATGCGGTTAATTCTGCCTTTACTTTTCTTGGACGACCCAGCTCCTTCCTTACGTACGTTCGTTTATTATCCCATCCGGCCGGTTCTCACCTTTTATATATATTTTTTTATTTTATACCACATATATGCAATGGCAGATACTATGTATAGTATTCCCTCCACTTCTTTTGGTTCAAGAATTAAAGCAGGACTTTATAGGTTACTCCAACTTTACAATTAATTAAAAGATATATAAAACTAGGTTTATTGGATTTATCAGGACCGACCCAGCGAGCCTCTTTCACTTCACTGCACTACAGCAGTCACCGACTACCCCATCAAGCAATTAATTTCCGTCCAGTCCATTCCCCCGACAGTAGCTCCATCAGCTATCATCTCTCTAATTATCTATCCTCCTATTTACTACTGTAATTATTACTAATCTAATGTAATATAGGTTATCCTGCCACTGTGCATGCACCACCTATATATCTAGTATCATATTCATACACTGGTACTAGAATATGCATCTCCTCTCCGATCCGATCGGATCATCCAACCCCTTAATACTATAAAAATACTAGTAATAATCTCTAATCTGCTAGTGCTACCGACATCGAGTAATAGTTTGCAGCTAACTCAATCAACTCTGCTTTCCTCCTACCAGTCGCGCCCAACCATACCTTACTTTCCTTTGACCGGTAGGTAGATGAGCCATATCGCAGTCACACACTTGTCCTGCTTCATAACTATCCTCAAAAATTATTTGTTGATTGTTACGTTCTCAACCAGAGAGATTGAAGCTGTATCACCCTGGAATAGGCTCTGATTCACACAAACATCACAGCCACATCACCTTAGATACCAGCGTAGCAGCACATCACACACGCCTGCGGCATGCGCAATATAATGCCATTCTCACAACATCATCAACCACCTACTTCACAATCACAACGTCTTTCCTTACTATGATATTCTGTATCGAACAGCACGAAAAATGGCGCACAAATGGAATCACAAAGTTTAAGGTCACAATTGCAAACTTTCACCATCCCAGAAATGTCAAAGTAAAATTTTGTTGGACGGAAGTGCTCCCTTCCCTTCCCTGCCCACCCAGCCCTATACCTCAATGCTCACCACATATCTGGCTACTAGGAACGGTTGAGGAAACTGATATAACACGCCCATTCCAAACACATTTTTGAAAGAATTTATCACTAAACTAGCAAAGGCACATGTGCGCACGCACATGTACAAAATAAATCAAACTAACATATAAAATTCAGTTGCAATGCCCGCACGGCACGCGTGTGCTAATCTCTCTTGTATACATTTGTTTCAGCTCATGTGCCACGCACGTTTATTTATGACAGAAAAACTCTCCGATTTATTGTCTATTAGTAATACGGGATAATTGTGTATAGACGTGGGTACAAATGTGGATATATTTAGGTGGGTCTTTTTTGGGTGAAAAAAGTTTAGCAGGGAAACAACTAAAAGAGCCTGGAACATGCAAAAATTTTGATGATTTCTAGTTTTTCCCTTCTCCCCTAGCCCGACACGTGGGTCCTCTGTGTGAGGGTGGGGGTGTTTTTCTGGGTAAAAAGTGTTTTCAATTCTCTAGGATCCTTTTAGTATAGATATTCAAAAGGAAAAAATGAAGCTTCATTTTGTATTAGTACGATGCCTTCCATAGCACCTAGTGCTCCCAAATCCCAATACACAGATCAGTCCTGCAGTCTTCAGTATCTTAGCCCACAAATTCTCTCGAGAGGAACTGTTGTGAACAGTTTCCTCAAATGTATGAAGCAAAGATGTAGACACAGCACGGGTTGAATTGTCAACATGCCACATCATGCAGTTTATACTCAATTTAGTTAGTCGATCAGATTCTAATTCATATGTTACATTGCAGGTGTTCTTAGTCTGCTTGATAGCAGGGTGCAGCATCTGCTGGTTCAACACAGTCTGCTTTGTTCTCTGCATACGTAGCTTCTCTGCAACCAGCCGCCCCTTGGCCCTCTCACTCTCAATAAGCTTCAATGGGCTCAGCGCTGCCTTCTACACTCTCTTTGCAAATGCCCTCTCCCCTACCTCCCCAGCTGTCTACCTCCTCCTCAACGCCACCCTCCCTCTTGCTGTCTCTATTCTTGCCCTCCCACCAATCCTCCTCTGCCACACGCAAGGCAGCAACCACCTCAACAGCATGCCCAATCATGACAGAAGCGTCTTCCTCGGCCTCTACATCATTGCGTCCGTCACTGGCATATATCTGGTGGTCTTTGGATCTTTCACCACAACCAGCTCTACCGCATGGGTCATCCTCACAGGCGCCATGGTCCTCCTCGCCCTTCCTCTCATCATCCCTGCCTGCTCCAGTTGCACATTCATGGATACACCTGACCCTGCATTGCCACTAAACCATAATGACCCACATAAACCACTCCTAAATCATCAGAAAGAGCCCGATGCCGTGATGCAAAAAGAAATGGAGCGCCAGCTGCAGGGCAGCTGTGGTGGATCAATACTGGACAAGGGCCGCCTGGTGGTGCTCAGTGAAGAACATAGTGCAAAGAGGCTAATTGGGTGTGTGGACTTCTGGCTCTACTACACAGCCTACTTCTGTGGAGCCACTGTTGGCTTGGTATACAGCAACAACTTGGGGCAAATTGCGCAGTCATTGCACCAGCAGTCACAGCTCACCATGCTACTTGCTGTCTACTCATCCTTCTCCTTCTTCGGCCGTCTTCTCTCTGCACTCCCCGACTCCCTTCACGGGTATCTGTTTCGCTCTACATCTCAATTATTATCACATAGCCTCGTAACTAACTATAATCCATTTTGCATACAGGAAGATGTCACTTGCTCGGACAGGGTGGCTTGCTGCTGCCTTGGTGCCAATGCCGATGGCCTTTTTCCTTATGTGGAAACAACAAGATGGAAGCGCTCTGGCGGTAGGAACAGCACTAGTTGGCCTAAGCTCAGGGTTCATCTTCGCTGCGGCAGTGTCCGTGACCTCTGAGCTCTTTGGACCAAATAGCGTTGGTGTGAACCACAACATACTAATCACCAATATCCCTCTGGGCTCATTCCTCTATGGCCAGATTGCTGCCCTGGTATACGACGCAAATGGCCAAAGAATGACAGTAAAAGATAACCGCACTGGCATTGCTGAAACCATGATTGTGTGCATGGGGGTGAAGTGCTACTCAACCACCTTCTTCTTGTGGGGTTGCATCACACTTCTGGGTTTAGCATCGAGCATGGTTCTATTCAGAAGAACAAAACAAGCTTATGCTACTACTGCTAGTCGATCAAGTTATAAGAACCTTCACCAAGTTTCAAGTTAACAGAGAAACTCCTTGATCAGTTCCTTACTGCTTTGAAATCACGGTTAGCTTGTACAAAATTTTGGTTTAGTTGTAGCTGAAATGGGTTAGGTACAATACATCAAATGAACACCATGACAAGAGGCATCAAGAGGATAGGAAATTATTAGCTTAGCAGCTGGTATGTAAAGTACAGAGCCAGTATTCCATTTACTGGGCATCAATACTAAAAAGTTGGCCCAATGTTGCATGAAATCAGTTTGGAATGTTTGTTGCTGGTTGAACTGAGATACGTGCAAAATCCTCCATATTTACTGTTGATATGTACTCCCTCTGACTCAAAATATGTTTAGAACATTGACACGATCTACAAGGCGAAATTTTTTGGCCAATGAGAATATGACATTTCAAAGGAAGGTAATAAAATATTCTGAAAGTATTTCTCATGGTGAGTCTAGTAATATCTATCTATCTTACATTGTTGACCTATATAATTTTTTATATATTGATGTCCGTACTACTTAACGATGCAAGGCATGCTAGAATGGAGGGCAAATATTTTTAATCTTTGTCAGGGCAATACTGTTGACATTAAATAGCAGAAAATGACACAAAGTTTAAAATTTTGGAAGGATGGATTAGATGGACCACTCCATTGTGCTGTAATAGAGAAAAGAACTATACTTAAGTAAGTAACCCATGGGTATTCAATTATCATGCAAAGAAATGGATATCTGTCGTCTTTCTGATCCTATAAATTTCGCTATTATATTGTTAAAATAACATGGTAGAAATAGAAATCAAGTGTGGATGTGTACAGGTTGGCACAGTTGCCCATAAACCTTTAAAAGTTTCTGGGAGTTAACTTCTGGCAACACGGGGCACAATGAGTCATTCGAATATCACAAAATGGCACACAAAATTCTAAATTTTGCAAGATGGATTACTCAGTTGAGCGATAATTGAAAAGGAACTATACTGTTAGCATAACATGAACAAGTGAAATCCAGTCTGAAAGTGTACGGTTTAGCACAGTTGTTCCTTTGAAAATTTCTTGGTCCCTTGAAAATAAAGTTTAGCACATTTGCCTATAGCCGTTAAACCTTTCATAGGATGTACCATCGAGGCATCTAGCAATTTGTGAGACGTTGAAATTGTTCACCAAATGCAAAAGATTCACATTTATATTATTACCTCAATCAAGGGTGTACAAATGGAGGATGCAAATACTTGACAGAACAGATAAGTGATGACTATTTCTTCTGTTGTTCATCATGCTTGCGCCATGGATTGAGTGCTTCTCTCATAGCTTGGGCCTCTGGACTGCTTTCCCATGCTCGTTTTTCTGACTCCAAGACAGTTACCTTGTCATCTATAGCATAGAACCATATAGAGGGAAAAGAAATTTAAGAGGCATTCTTATGCAGCAGTGAACAACCAAATGAACTTGACAGGATGAAAGGTACTAAAAAATCTGAAGTAATTGTGTGGCAACCAAAATAATAAAGGATAGGTTGTCGTTGATGGAAAATGCACTGACTGAACAGCACAAGTACTTGTCTGAGTTATCTTTTGGGAAAGTTGACGAGTTCACAATGATTTAAACAAGGCCCTTGGTTTCGTTGGACACGATCCAGTATTCCAGTGGCTAACGCTAGATCTAGGCACTGAATTTGGATGATGGCAAAGTGCAAAATACCAGTTGGACCTAGGAGAGTAGAAATGCTGCACTTGAAAGTTATGCAATCTGTCAAAATGTATCATCATACAGATGAATTTGGGGGTAGATAGGATATTGCTGCCACACGGACTGTGTAGATAATTCATCCAAGTATGAGTACAAATGCCAAACAAATTACAAGGGGCAGGGCTGGATGCTGAGCAGGGACAGGGGAGGGGGAAAATGGGGGAAGGGACGTACAGAAGCCTGTGCGGATCATGAAGAGCTCCATGGCGGCGCCAATCGAGGCACCGACCACGGCGATCTTCAGATACCAGCTCGCGAACCTCATGCTATGATTCTCCCGCAGTGAATCCTCAAGGGTAGAGGTGGCCGGAGCGACTGCGGCGGCGGCGGCGGGCGGCGGCGGCTTTGAGGTCGCCGGCGATGCGGGTGCTTTCAGGCGAGCAGACGACGAATCGGGGTCGTTGAAGCCCAGTAACCGACGCGCTGGATATTATTGGGTCGTTTTCTTGCCCATGCCAACAAAATGGGGGCCCAAAAGGCATCAGGCCCGCATCGCATTCAATCCACCAATCTCTCTGGCGTGGCGTGGCGTCTCCGCTCCCACACCACAGTAACCACACACCCATGGCGGCGACCTCGCCGCCGACGGCCACGAGACCTGCAGCCGCCGCGTTTTCCCCAGCCCCATATCCAGGGATCAATCGCGTCTCCTTGCCGTGCCGCCGCCGCCACCGCTCTACTCCTTGGTGGAGACCCCCGCGATGCAGCCGTAAAGGGAAGCCGGTCGTCACGGACGTCGTCGAGGAGGCGGCACCGAGGGGACCGGGGACTGAGAGGAAAGATAACGACGAGGCAGAGGCCGGTGCGGGCCGTCGGGTGCTGAGCTGGTTCAAGGTTGACGGGGTTGCGGCGGACATCATCGGCATCGCCGCGCCCGCCGTGCTCGCCCTCGCCGCCGACCCAATCACCGCGCTCATCGACACCGCCTTCGTCGGCCATATTGGTAGGTCATAAGCTGACCCATGCGGGAATCTAGTGCCCTCCTTCATTTGACAACTAGAATCATGCAGCACAAAGCAATCTTATTAACATGCTATATAGCCTGTACAAGTTTCAGTACAGGAAAATTTTACATCTGCTTTGAGGGGATCGATCACTTGATGTGCGTGTATGTTGTCAGGCTCCGCTGAACTTGCGGCTGTTGGCGCATCTGCTTCCATCTTCAATTTGGTATCCAAGCTGTTCAATGTGCCGTTGCTTAATGTCACCACATCCTTTGTTGCTGAGCAGCAGGCAGTCGCTGACAGTTCTAATAACGCTGGAGAAAGTAAGCAAATGAATAGTTCTATTGCATTTCTTCTGATGGGATCTGTTATCAACATTACACTGATTAGTGTTTAGGAGATGAACTTTTGACACCTCAAAAAAAGACAAGCCAACAAAGGAAGGTTCTCCCGGCAGTTTCAACATCCTTGGCTCTAGCTGCTAGCATTGGATTGTTGGAGATGGTGGCACTGATTGTTGGATCTGGGACACTGATGAACATCATTGGTATACCCGTCGTACGTAACACTAATTTACTGGCATACTCAGATTTCTTTTTCTAGTCCTTCTGTTCACATGCTTTCTGGTAGCTGGGGTACTAAGAAAATCGTCTTTTCATCATCCTGGAAACAGTGGACATTTTACAATGTGTATATAAGCTAATTATGCCACTAGGACATATGATACAGTGTGACCAAAATGTTGTTTCTATGACTAATTGCCCACGCAGTTTACTAGCAAAACACTGTCGCTGAAGTTGTTTTGTTTACTGTCTACACAGGATTCACCAATGCGAGCACCAGCAGAACAATTTCTTACATTGAGGGCATATGGTGCTCCACCAATAATAGTGGCACTTGCAGCTCAGGGTGCATTTCGTGGATTCCTGGATACAAAGACACCATTGTATGCTGTTGGTAAGTCACTGTATGATAGCTCAAGGTGCATTTGGACCTTGGTATTTAAACAGCGTGATTTTTGTTGTAATGGATTTTTTTTCTCATAATTGATGTAAAATGATTGAGCTAGGAACTAATGCCATTTTTGTTGTAATGGATTTTTTCCCATTTAAGGTGCTCTATGTAATTGATGTAAAATGATTAAGCAAGGAACTAATATCATGATGCATACAGGTGCTGGAAACCTATTAAATGCAATACTGGATGCTGTACTTACTTTTCCACTTGGTCTAGGAGTAAGCGGTCCAGGTCGAGATCCCTTTCCGTTAGTCTCTCTCTCAGTCCTATGATGATTCTAGCAATAAAACTAACTCTTATTTTCATCTATACTTAAATAATTATAAGCCCCTAAAGTATTTGTATCAACTGTCTTACATGTGTTCAGGTACTTAACAGCGTTCATCCTCCTTTGGAAGCTGAATAATGAAGTAGACCTGTTCTCATGGGATATCATTGGAGATGGAGTAATCCGCTACCTGAAATCTGGTTGGTAAATATCCCTCGTGCTGATATAGTCGTATCCAAGGATGTTACATGTCATGGTTTTGATTTAATGTAAACAAACACTGACTCAAACAGATGGGCACACTATCCATGAATTCATTTCTGTTTGATAGTTGTTGTATTATGTTCCCTATGTTACATATTACTATTAGTGCAATAGACCTTTATGGCAACCACTTAAATTTTAACAATTTTCAGGTGGACTGCTGATTGGCAGAACAATTGCAGTACTCCTGACACTGACACTATCTACATCCCTGGCTGCAAGGGAAGGGCCTGTTCCAATGGCTGGCTATGAGATATGCTTGCAAGTGTGGTTAACAATTTCTCTGCTGAATGATGCTCTAGCCCTTGCTGGTCAGGTGTGCAAAATTACTGTGGTGGACATTTCATCAAACTCCTTACCTGAGTATTTTCTTATGAGGTATCCCTAATTTGTGCAGGCTCTACTTGCTACTGAATATGCGAAAGGGAATTACAAGCAAGCCCGCATGGTTTTATACAGAGTCCTGCAGGTTAAGAAGTCATCTCTTGGAAAAGTTCAGAAATGACACCAAGTTTCTTATTTGCCTTAATTAGCTGATACTTTTCCTTTTTTGTGTAGGTTGGTGGTGTGACTGGTGTTGCACTTGCTGCTACCTTATTTGTTGGGTTTGGATCTTTGTCCTTGCTGTTTACAGATGATCCTGCTGTTTTGGATGTTGCCCGATCTGGAGTTTGGGTACTGATAATTTCGAGAAGTCGATGCTTAGTTTCTCAAGTAGTGTGTGCAGTGATTTTATGTTAACAATGTGAATGTTGGATTGTTGCAGTTTGTCACTATTTCTCAGCCGGTAAATGCTATTGCATTTGTGGCTGATGGGCTCTACTATGGTGTTTCTGACTTTGCCTATGCTGCATACTCTACGGTTCTGATTCATATTCCTACTCTATCACATTTATTTTTCTCTGATACATCATGTCATTATGTTATTAGTCATCACATAGCACAGCATAACTTTGTCATGCTAACCATATGGAATCATTGGTTTTCAGATTTTTCGGGGGCTGTGTCATCGGTATTCCTACTTATGGCTGCTCCTAAATTTGGTCTCGGTGGCATCTGGGCTGGTCTTACTCTATTTATGAGTTTGCGAGCAATTGCTGGTTTCTGGAGGTAGTAATGGATTACTTCATTTGTAGCAGTCTCTTGGTTCGGACTTTCTTTTTCAAGGAACCAAGCTGTAAACCTTGGGGGAAAGGAACCAAGCAGCACGAATGACCTGATTTTCTGTTTTTTTTTCAGGTTATGGAGCAAAGGTGGACCTTGGGAAATTATCTGGTCAGAGATTGAGTAAAGCACAGATGTGGCCGTTTACATTCAATTGATCTCCTATGGTCAAGTTTAAGGGGGAACGGTAGCTAGAAACGCATACGTTACAGCCTGCAGGCCATAATAGCCCTGGTAACAGAAGCCTGTGTGACAGCTAACAGGATAGCTGATGTAGATATGTGGAAATGTGTACACAATACACTTGTATTTGGTGTTTGTTAGCTGAGCTCTCTTGTTATACCTGCCTGCTGTAGGAGGCCCTTCACAACTTTCAAGTGTTTACCAAGAAAGTTGTGTTCGAATAAAAGGCCAATCATGTAAAATTTGTTTCCGGAAAATCCTGCATGTAAATGAACTGTCAAACATTCTGGGATCTGGTATCTCTTTTTTTTTTTGGCATTTGTGCAACTCAGTGATTGTCTGAAATAGAATAATATTAGTTGTATTGTGCAAGTGCAGCAGCATCGGACAATTCAAATTCGCTAAACTTTGAACCAGCCTCCAGGCTCATGGGAGGATACTGGAAGGGCCAATGGGCTGCGCGGCCCATGGTGCAGGAAAGAATTAAGGGCCCAGGTCGAAATCCCTTTCCGTCAGTCTCTCTCAGTCCGGACGGAGACAGCAGGAAGGAAGGATAGAGAAGAAGAGAGAGGCCGCCGCAGCCAAGCAGAAAGTAGAGGCGGAGGAGAGGCGGCTCGCCGGTCGGAGGAGACTGCAAGCCGCCGCCACCAGCAGCAGCAGGAGAAGGAAGCGACGAAGGAGGATGCCGTGCCTCAACGTGTCCACCAACGTCAACCTGGAGGGGGTGGACACCTCCGCCATCCTCGCCGAAGCCTCCAAGGCCGTCGCCAACATCATCGGCAAGCCGGAGGCCGTAAGCCCTCGCCTCTCCCAGTCTCCCCCCTTTCCCTTCTCCCTCTTCCCCTCGCGTTTCGTTGCCTGTGTTCTATGTAGGTTCTTGTAGGGACGTCTCTCCTCCTGCATATATTTGGTTGGATGAGATTATGCTTTCATTTTGTAAGTGCCACCTGCAACCTGTTAGGGTTTTGACTTATCAGCAGGATGCGCATCACCGAATGACTCATTTCTCTAGGTTATCAATCAATTAAACGTGTTTGCAGATGGTAGTTTAAAGCGAATTCGTGTGAATCAGTAAATCTCCCAATATTCCCCTTTGGCAGATACTACAATGGGGATTTTGACTCTAGGCTTTTATTTAGGGGCTGTTTGGATCCACATGGCAAGAGCAAAAAAGAGCAAAACTTTTACCCTTAAGAAAAGATGGCAAAATTTTTACCATTAGGGTGTTTGGATCCAATGGCAAAACTTTTGGAAAAACCCATTTAAACCCCATTCTCCCTCCTTTTGCCATGGGGTGGTGTCTGGAGGCAAATGGCAAAAGTTTTGCCTTTTTGCCTAAGTTTGCCACAATGTTGAGCCAAAAGATTTTTGCCATCTCATTTTTTATTTGCCCTTTTGCCATGGGGGTGTTTGGAGGCAAATGACAAAAAAAGTGGCAAAATTTTTGCCATTTGCCCATGGATCCAAACAGCCCCTTACTTTGAGGGAGTATTGCCTAGGTTTATCATGGACAACGTTGATACTCGCTCGAAACTTTAATAATATTCACACGAGCGATAAAACTCCTAGAATGGGATTGCATTCTCTTGCTTATCATGGCCTTTCTTAGATCGAGTTCATATATAAATTGAACCTGTAATTTTTGACAGTTATTGAGGAAGAGAACCAGATAACTCAGTGGTCTGAGACGGCGTCCCCAGAAAATCAGTAGAAGACATAAATTCATAATTCTAGTGGATGGTGATGTGGACAGCTTGCATGTTGAGAGAAGATCTAGTGAATAGTGATATAGATATCTTGCATGTGGAGAGAAATAGGGATGGGACTTTTAGTGTGTACCAATTATATAATTGTTATAGATAACGCAAGGGGAGGGAGGGAGGGAGGCTTGATTGGTATTGAAGAAAAAGGAAGAAAGATGCATTGTGGCTAGTGATGCTTGACCTACCTGCGCTTGCTGCCTAACCTGGAATGGAGAGGTCATCTTCTGCTGCCGAACCCTTTGTGTCCCGTTGAATTTATTTGGCTGTACTACATGACATTGCTGCTGCGTCTCTACCAAACCAAACCATTGTGTTTCGGTCGGTTTGCATCAGCGCTTTGCTGTCTTTTCCTTTACGTTATCCCTAATACTACTGCCATCAATTTTACATATATTAAAAAGTTGAAAGTTCATGTTTATCAGTCATTCATGTTAGTGTTAGTCAGGCAGTTGCTTTGCTACATAGTTCACTACTCAATTTCTTATGCTCTCGTGATCTGACCGTACTAGAGGTCACCTCTTTTCATTATCTGCTAGCCATGTGCTCCAGTTAGTAGCAGTCAGGCAGCTGCTTTGCTACTACCATGGACAAAAGTTACCTGTCTGAATAGTGAATACTTTGGATTCAATATCTGACCCTGCTAGTCTCTACTGTCGTTTCTGCGAAAGGGCCTCTAGTTGAGTTGGTTAGATGGCCTCAGTAGCACTCCTCAGGTCCTGGGTTTGACTCCCCGTGGCACATAAGTACTCACAATTAGCATGACGTATGCTAAGATATCACTGGAACATGAAGACACTGACACCGTCTACGTGAGCAAGCAGAGAGCAATCAGAATGCAAAACTAGGAGGATGGCATGAAACGATAGATGGCTATTTACATGATCTATTCTTGATGCAAAGCATGCAAACATTGAGCATGTTCTTGTGCAGGATGAAGCCTAACAAAGAAACAAAATTGAAATGAGAATTCGGTGGTGGTTTAAAAGGACCCATGAATCGTATGTCAAGTCAACAATAAATTGTGGCTCCTTGCCTTTGAATCATGGAACTTGAGGTAGAAGCGGACTTGGAAATGGACAGCTTCGATTCCAGAATAGAAGCAATGCCGGCACTCAGCTTCTTGTTGACATCAGGGTTCAACCCACCAATGGAAACCAGCTCACCATAAGCTGCAGGCTCCTGGGTCCCTCCAAAGGCCATAGGCACTGAACCTTGAGGACAACCATTTACATACTGTGGAGGACAAGCATTACAGTTAATTCCTCAAGATGATAGTTCCCAAGAGAAATGGCTTGGACTAAATAAATCAAGCCCAGCAAGACAGTAAAAAATCTAAAATTCAGCAATTTGAGCATGGCATCACAATTCACAGGTCACCCACCAGGAATCCGTATGTAAGGGTGGGGCAAAGGTTCGGGGGTTTTCTCGACCTGCGTGAGAAGGTCTTCTTCTTAAATGTAATGCCCGGGGGGCGGCTTGCCCCTCGCAGGTCGAGTTTTTTTTTTCTACTGTCGTTTCTCGGATTCCTGGTGGGTGACCTGTGAATTGTGATGCCATGCTCAAATTGCTGAATTTTAGATTTTTACTGTCTTGCTGTGCTTGATTTATTTTGTCCAAGCCATTTCTCTTGGGAACTATCATCTTGAGGAATTAACTGTAATGCTTGTCCTCCCACAGTATGTAATGGTTGTCCTCAAGGGTTCAGTGCCTATGGCCTTTGGAGGGACCCAGGAGCCTGCAGCTTATGGTGAGCTGGTTTCCATTGGTGGGTTGAACCCTGATGTCAACAAGAAGCTGAGTGCCGGCATTGCTTCTATTCTGGAATCGAAGCTGTCCATTTCCAAGTCCCGCTTCTACCTCAAGTTCCATGATTCAAAGGCAAGGAGCCACAATTTATTGTTGACTTGACATATGATTCATGGGTCCTTTTAACCACCACCGAATTCTCATTTCAATTTTGTTCTTTGTTAGGCTCATCCTGCACAAGAACATGCTCAATGTTTGCATGCTTTGCATCAAGAATCGTTCATGTAAATAACCATCTGTTGTTTCATGCCATCTTCCTAGTTTTGCGTCTGTTTCCTTTGTGCTTGCTTATGTAGATGGTGTTAGTGTTTTTTTTAATATCCAGTTATATCTTTGCATCGTGCTAATTTTGAATGTTATGTGATGATGCAGCGCTCAGACTTTGGTTGGAATGGCTCCACCTTCTAGATTATTTGGAGGTTTGTAGGCGTGGCTTCAGTGAAGGAAAATTGTGATACCTAATGTCATGTCCATTTCGTTATGGCCCAATAAGGACGATGCTGTAAGATATCAGCTCGTTTGTGCTGAACTGTTAAGTGAAGAGTGTTATGTGGAACTGGAGCACAGACTTGTTTCAATGCAACCTAGCATACTTGTGCTGTGTTGACTCGCTGAAACTTGGTTATCTCGGTTGGCCCTTAACTATTCGGCCCATCTTGTTTTTGTTTGGTAGGGGATAGCCGCAGAAAATCAGTAGAAGACATAAATTCATAATTCTAGTGGATGGTGATGTGGACAGCTTGCATGTTGAGAGAAGATCTAGTGAATAGTGATATAGATATCTTGCATGTGGAGAGAAATAGGGATGGGACTTTTAGTGTGTACCAATTATATAATTGTTATAGATAACGCAAGGGGAGGGAGGGAGGGAGGCTTGATTGGTATTGAAGAAAAAGGAAGAAAGATGCATTGTGGCTAGTGATGCTTGACCTACCTGCGCTTGCTGCCTAACCTGGAATGGAGAGGTCATCTTCTGCTGCCGAACCCTTTGTGTCCCGTTGAATTTATTTGGCTGTACTACATGACATTGCTGCTGCGTCTCTACCAAACCAAACCATTGTGTTTCGGTCGGTTTGCATCAGCGCTTTGCTGCTTTTGATATGCCATTTCATTTGCACCGAAGTCGTTGACGGGTTTGAAACCAAATTGTGTGCGATGCAAACTCACAGATGCATTCATGACCGACATGAATTATGCACAAACCTTTTTGCCGTGCAAACCATTTTGAACGAATGTAACAGAGACGTTTGGAAGATGAAAAATATACGTATTTCCATTTCGTCGGTGTGTGGGTGTCGGTGGTCAAATCTCATTGCCAGTATGGGAGGGGGCACGCGTTGACCGCTCGGTCAGTTGAGTTCCCGCGTCGTTCGTCTCGTCTCAGATCCGCCAAACCCGGGCGCAGATCGCCATGGCCGCGGCCTCCCCTCCCATCCTCCCCACCTCCGTCCCGGTCCCCGCCGCCGCGCCATCCCCGATCCCCACCGCCACCGACATCGCCGCCGACGCCAACCCCGCGGCGGCCCGGGCCTTCCTGTCCCGCCTCCTCGACTCCGCCAAGCGCGCGCTGTCGGGCGCCCGCCCCTGGGCCGAGCTCGCCGACCGCTCCGCGCTCTCCCGCCCGGACACCCTCTCCGACGCCACCTCCCGCCTCCGCAAGAACCTCGCCTACTTCCGCGTCAACTACGCCGCCGTCGTCGCCTTCTCCCTCGCCGCCGCGCTCCTCGCCCACCCCTTGTCCCTCGCCGCGCTCCTCGCCCTCCTCGCCGCCTGGTGCCTCCTCTACATCCTCCGCCCCGCCGACGCCCCGCCGCTCGCCGCCTTCGGCCGCACCTTCTCCGACAGGGAGGTGCTCGGGGGCCTCATCGCCTGCTCCGCCTTCGTCGTCTTCCTCACCTCCGTCGGCGCCCTCATCTTCTCCGCGCTCGCCCTCGGCGCCGCCGTCGTCTGCGCGCACGGCGCCTTCCGCGTGCCCGAGGACCTCTTCCTCGACGAGCCCGACCAGGCCAACGCCGGCAGCGCCAACCCGCTGCTCTCGTTCATCGCCAACGCCACAGGAGGAGGACGCGTCTGAATTAACAAGCTCGTGCTCCTTCAATTCAGTTCATTCAGAGTATGCTACTACTATTCTTTTGGCCGCCGACGCATATGTTGTACTACTAGTATGAGATTATTATTACTACGATATACTCCTATACTAAATCAGAGTATGGATGGATACTAAAGAAGAAGAATACACAAACAAAAATCGGCAACCCAGCTTTGTTTTGCATTTTTGGTGTATGATGAGAAAGTCGATTTCCTTTATCTATTCATGTCTCAATTAATTGGCATCACTAGTAGTACCACAATGTTACTACTGTTTTGCTTGTATGGCCACATCCTCAAGATATATGTTTTGTTTAGATGTAATAATAAACCTGTTATTGCCTCTATCAGATCCATGTCTCATTTATTTTCGCCTACATGTCGTAGCTGTAGCACTACTTGATTACCAATCTTATCATCCAAGGGTGCAATCCCATTACCTTTCAAATGAAGATGTTGATAATTAAACTGGCAGTTTAATTACCAACTCCCCTTCCAAATTACTCCTCAACAAGGAATCCATCACCGGCAGCTACCAGCTCGTCTTCCTCAGCCTCGCGCACAACGCCCTCGACGGGCCCATCACGGAGTCCCTCACCAAGCTCACCAAGCTCCAGCAGCTCCACCTCGCCGGGAACAGCCTCAACGGCACAATCCCCGCCGACCTCGGCTCCCTCGCCGACCTCAAGGCGCTCGACCTCTCCGCCAACGACCCATTGCCGGCATCGTCGTCGGCGTCCTCATCCTGCTGCTCCTCTGCTGCCTCCTGCTCTGCTTCCTCACAAAAAGGAGGTCCTCCAGTTCCAGCAGCGCAGCAGCAGCAAGGAGTGGGAAGCAGGCGGCGGCCGCCAAGGATGCTTCGGCAGCCGGGCGCGGCGAGAAGCCAGGGTCCGGCGCGGCGGAGGTGGAGTCCGGCGGCGACGTGGGCGGCAAGCTCGTGCACTTCGACGGCCCGCTCGCGTTCACGGCGGACGACCTGCTCTGCGCCACCGCGGAGATCATGGGGAAGAGCACCTACGGGACGGTGTACAAGGCCACGCTGGAGGACGGCAGCCTGGTGGCCGTCAAGCGCCTCAGGGAGAAGATCACCAAGGGACACAAGGACTTCGAGGCCGAGGCGGCCGTGCTCGGCAGGATCCGAAACCCCAACCTGCTGGCGCTCAGGGCCTACTACCTGGGGCCAAAGGGGGAGAAGCTCCTCGTCTTCGATTACATGCCCAAGGGCAGCCTCTCCTCATTCTTGCACGGTCAGACTTCTTACCCCCGCTCTGCATGCATTTCTAAGCTCACCATTATTTGTTTGTTTCCAAATATTGACAAATGGTTGCATACCGTAGCTCATAGCTAATTCTTTCAGATACTGTAAACGATTCGTATGAGAAATTGACAAGGAATTTCGCCAAGTACGAGTGAATTTCCATGCCAAGTCCTGTAGTTTGTTAACTGCTGGTATGTTTCAGTAAAGGCGTCATCTGAACATTTACAGATTCAGACTTTGCAAAGATTGATGCAGGTCCTATTTAGAGTTGCAAACCTTTGCAGTTGATTTTAATTAAGATACAAGAGTGAAATCAGTCTAGACCTTAGCATGCCAAAAATCATGTTAGTCAGAGGCTCAGAGCATCTCATCTCATGCCAAAAATCAGTCTAGACCTTTGCAGTTGATCTGTTTCCAAATATTGACAAATGGCTTGCATATCATAGTTCATAGCTAATTCTTTCAGATACTGTAAGCGATTCTTATAAGAAATTGACAGGTAATTTTGCCAAGTATGAGTGAATTTGCATGTGAAATCTTTGTAGTTTGTTAACTGCTGGTATGTTTCAGTAAAGGCATGGTCTGAACATTTACAGATTCAGACTTTGCAAAGGTTGATGCAGGTTCCATTTAGAGTTGCAAACTTTTGCAGTTGATTTTAATTAAGATACAAGAGTGAAATCAGTCTAGACCTCAAAGCATGCCAAAAATCCTGTCAGTTAGAGCATGTTCATGACTGATGCAGAAAAGTTCGGTAGTATGCACGAAGTGCTCGTGTTAGGTTCAGAGAAAACAAATTAGTGCGTTTTGGGCTGAACAAGGGACGAAATAGTCATCCAAGAATAGAATTATAGTTTATTGTACCAGCAGTGCTACTCTATTAGCAGTATTCAACTCTGCTGAAATTTTTGTTCCCAACTCTGCATTCTTCAGTGTTCAGTACTTTCTGAGCTGAAACTCTGAAGTTGGTATGGCAATCTGTCTTTGCTAGCAATCTCTTGATGAATTAGATATTCTTTGTCCAAATAAAGGGCAATTTCTTTTTTCAACAGTACCGATGATTCATCAGCATCCTTTTACGAGATTGTTCCCAACTTGACATTCCTTTCATTTCTGAAACTCTGCATTTCCACACTTGAGACTGAAAACTCTGAACTTGTGTATACTGACACTTGATGTTTCTTGATGGAATGGCATTGATGCAGCTCGTGCTCCGAACACTCCGGTGGACTGGGCGACACGGATGACAATCGCCAAGGGCACCGCCAGTGGCCTTGCCTACCTTCACGACGACATGAGCATCGTGCACGGCAACCTGACGGCCAGCAACGTGCTCCTGGACGAGCAGAACAACCCCAAGATCTCCGACTTCGGGCTGTCCCGTCTCATGACAACAGCGGCCAACTCGAACGTGCTGGCCGCCGCGGGCGCCCTGGGCTACCGCGCGCCGGCCAGCAACCTGCAAGAATATTTTCGAGAAGAAAAGAAATCGTTTAGCTAGAGAGATATTTTCTAGGAATTCTTTGATTCGTTTGATCGCGAAGTATTGCTTTACTTCTACCACTGGTGATCCCTTTGGTTTCTAGGTAATTTTCAGTTTGTATAGGCAAATATTATTTGCACTAGAGTCAATGGCCGTGTGTAATCAGCCCACGAACAAGGATGGAAAAGAGGAGATATAATAATGCATTTTTCTATTTCATTTACACGTTCATGCTGTCCAACAGTGGATGTTCTCTGAATTTGCACTAGAGTTCTCTGAATTTCCAGGTTATTATTTGCACTAGAGTTCTCTGAATTTGCTTCACGGTCTTTGTTCATGCTGTCCAACAGTGGATGTGTTCCAGTTACAGGACACACTGCTGTCCAACAGTGGAGTACTTTGGGCGGGGTGCCACAAAACAGAAAGCACCTGCCAACTACTAGTCAACTGAAGAAGTCAGACTGTAAACAAACATTTTACTGCAACAAAGATGGGCCCTCTTTAGTTCCCGGTCACATCATTAAATTTCTAAAAATTCTCTCTCCAAACTTCACTATTCACCTATCACATCAAATCTCTCTCCTCATGCATGGAGTACTAAACGTGGGTAAATAAAAAAAACTAGTTACATGGTTTTGATGTGCACGACGAGACGAAACGAGACGAATCTTTTGAGCCTAGTTAGGTCATGGTAGGACAATGTTTACCACAAACAAACGAAAAATGCTACAGTGTCCGATGTGACTTTTTCACTTCAACTTTTACCTTTTTCCCGGACTAAACACCCCCCATATACTGAAAGGCAAAACCGACCCATATACTGAAATTCAGACATTATCAGTTCAGTTATATCAATCAGCATATACTACCAGCCTGCTTGCAGGACTCTGAACCGACACCATTTTTATGATGACACCAATGCAAACAGGCCTTTGGTTACACAGTGATATTGCTAGATGGAAGCAAATAAATAAAACAGTGCAGGAAGTTTTCTGCAGGTCCTTGTTGAGTCGGAATTGGACAGATAGAAACTCAGACAAGAACACAGGTTGGGGTTGTTAGAGCTGTCGATCTTGCGCACGCCGGTAAACTCGAACAACCTATCCACCCTACCAAATCTATCTTTTCTGTCACTGCAGACACCACAAGTATTTCATATGCAGGCATTCAAGCCTAAGCTTAATCAATTATTGACTAAATGAATAATGTGGCTTTCAATCTCAAGACTCCCAGTTGTCTGTCCAACGCGTGCCATGTTCCAAATGTCAGGATGTGATGCTATCAAGAAACCAGGCGCCGCATTTGTACAGCACAATTAATGACGAGCACCTACGGTATTATCTTACCTAGACACTTTGTCTTGCAAAAATGAGATATGGACAAACAAATCATGTACGACTTAACATTTTTTTTCCTTATACGAAGTAAAATTGAACGATGGTGTTCGTCATCTTCATGTTTTCATGTTAACATCAGCTACTCAAATTCCCCCAACAGGATTTCTCTACCAACTATATTGTCATGGGAACCAGTTCATTCCTTCCAAACACGTAACAATTGTTTCATAAACGCACAAAGGCTTTAGCCAACTAAAAGGCAATGATGTTCAAAACCACATGGAGATACGGCGATACGCAATGCTGTGAACCAATTTTGGCATCAAGACTTGCCAGCCAATGACAGGTTTAAAGAAATGCGGCAATATCATTGCATCAAACTATCAATGTTATTGAAATATTGCTGTATAAATGAGATTCTTACTTCAGCTGTTTCCAATTTAAAAGGTTCGTAAAGGTATCTCTTGCTTAATTAGTAGTACTCTCAAATGCATAATCAGCTTGTTGGTTGCAGTGGGAGATTTTGGTTGCACGACTGCACAATATCTATGGCTCTCTACTTCATGCTAAGCTAAACATGCGACTCATTATCATAGGCTTTCAGGTGCTTCAACTAATCACTAGCATCATTTCACTGGGATTGCGGGCATCTTGCTAACATATATTTTTATTTGAGATTTCTCTCACATGTCACACCTTCATTGCATCGCCAACAAGGTTCAGCTTTAAGCTTGGTCACTCCACAGTACTAAAACTAAAAAAAATGAGGAAATATATTGTATTTCTTGAGATTTATCCATTAACCATCACATATTCACATGCCATGAGATCAGTTCTTTTTTTTGAAAAAAAACATATTATGGATGGAGTTGAAGAAAATTATGGGGCCCGGTATGTTTGTACACCACCATGTGAAATATCTTTTCAGTTTCTGAAGGACAAGTAGTGGAGCACAAGAGTTGTTAGATGCCTCCAAATTAGCATCGAGCTACATCCCAACCTTGGATTAAAATACTACTTTGAGCCCTTTGCCACCAAGCGGTGTTTAGTTAATGTGAAAAGAGAAAAAGTGAAGTGAAAATGTCACATCGGACACTGTAGCACTTTTCGTTTGTTTGTGGTAAACATTGTCCTACCATGACCTAACTAGGCTTAAAAGATTCGTCTCGTCGTGTACATCAAAACCATCCAACTAGTTTTTTTATTTATCCACGTTTAGTACTCCATGCATGAGGAGAGACATTTGATGTGATAGGTGAATAGTGAAGTGTGGAGAGAGAATTTTTGAAAGTTTGGTGATGGGATGGGGAACTAAACGGGGCCCAAGCAGATATCTCCTTTTTATGCCAAATTGCGTTTCTTCCTTCCTCCTCAAGATTCTTGCTGCTCTTTCCATTTGACTTTAGACTGCCTTCAATTGCAAGAAACCATCTGAAGCTAGAACAGATTGGGTACTTGCCTACTGAATCGATGAACAGTAGGTGGTGGTTAGCACCTAGCACACAGCACGGTTCTTGTTTGTATTGTTGCCAACCACAGCTCATGGACACGAATCATTTGATGAAACAAGTATATGACAACTTTACAGTTTCAGAGTCCGCAGAAATATATATTTGAACAATAATTTGTTTTCCTTTTGCTGGAGAGCAATAAAGCTTTCAGCACTGTCTAACTGTTAAATCTAAGCTTGGTTCTGAACTTCTGGTTACCCGCAAGTCTAAAATAGTACCGGTGTAATCATTGAAGCATGTTCGTTATGGCCGTTATGCCCTGTTCGCTTGGCTTATCAGCCACCAGTCAGCAGTACTTTTCTCTCAGCAGAAATCAGCACTAGCCACCAGCTAGCCAACAATATTTTTCTCTCAGCACAAACCAGCACCAGCCACCAACTAAACGAACAGTCAGTAAGTTTGCGCAAATTTACTATTCTCAACACGTTTGATCTGACAAGGTCAGGTTAGAATATTTCACATCTTGATTACTTGGTTCAGTGGTGCAAGCAACTAAAAGGAGACAATCTAGATGAAGTGATGCACTTTTGGCAGCAAAGACATGTAATTATGGTCAAACAGTGTAGTTATACTTCCATGTGAAATTTGGCAGTGCAAGATCAACTACCCTTGCCAAAGTAAAGATTCAGTTAGTTATGCTCGGAAAGAATGGATGCAGAGAGATTTGACAGTCAAAAGGACGAAATAAAGTTGTTAGTGACCTCATTGTTTTCATGGGATTTTGGATGTGAAAAAGGTTGATGCAAAGGATCAGAATTAGCAATGAATTGTTCGGTTCTAACAAAATGAAACAAAAGCTAAGGAACCTTTTGTTGCAAGTGGAAACATATGCAGGAGTAGTGGCCCCACTGGCTATAATTCCTTAATTCATGTATAATTATTGTCCTAATGGCAGAGAGGATTTCCTGCCACCGGGGGTACATGCCCCCCAACATGCAGTCGTTGGATTACTTCCCGTGCATGCCTCCCTTTGGGATTCACGCAAGCTCTTAATCTACTCGCACATAACCCTCCCGTCGTTAACAGGAGATGCAGCAGCTAAACTTTTTGCAAGTTTGAAAGTTGTGAGCGCGGAAGTTTGAATTAGTGTCGTCATCCGCCAGGTCCACGGAATGGGTTGGAGCAGGCTGTCCCCTGCACCTATATACAGTGCATAGATGATCTCCTACAAAAGGCCAAGGTCGCTGTATCTTTGAGCATTGCCTTACTCTACTTCTGGCATATGCATGTGTGGGTAGGCGTTGCTTCCTTTCACCTGCTAGTATACGCTGCTTCATCGCTGCGCAGCAGATGGCTAGTTCGTTCATGGCGGTAGGTACTCATGGGCATACTGGTTATGCAGAACCTCCCGGTAGTATCCTTGCTGCAAATATGAAAGAAATAGCATCATGCCGGTAAAGATCCTTTCATCCATTTGCCACTTTCAGTTCTGGCATCAACCGTTCTTCTAGATCTTCCTTCTTCATAAGACCAGTTAGAAGATTGTTTTTGGAACCAGGCAGTTCCTTGCAAACAGAGACGGAATTCTTGTTCACTGGGTCCTAGTATTTGATCCTCAAATATGAACAATGAGCCGAAATACATGCAGCCCTGCAGTCTTACCAAAGTACTCCCTGCAGTCTTACAATGAAACAACTGCATATTAGAAAATCTAGAAAAACTATGTAATATACAATGTTTGCATCAGCACAAATGCTCACCTGCATGCTCCAGCTCGTTTGCCGGTGGACTCTACTTCGGACCTGCATGTGGCGGGCTCCTGCATGCAAATATATCCAAACCATGCAGTGTTGCTGATGGCCCCCATGTTCTGACAAAAACACAACCAATAGCTGCCGCACTCTCTGCTGTTCTTTCGGTACCAAACAAAAGACTGAGTCCCACGGTCAAATGTACAGTGTATCATCCCGACTTTTATGTTTTATCGCTTGGATCCATCCGCAAACGCCAAAGAAAACTGCGACACTGCACCCCCTAATACCCATATATACTTAACTAGCAAACTGAGCTACTATACTAACATAACACGCTAAACCACTTTATGGTAACTCAGGTCTCCAAACAATGTTTCCACGTGTCAATCACTGCGCAGGGGGCACATGCCACCGAGGGCACCGAATGTTTTGCGAATGGAAACATACTCATCATAATTTGTGATAAGAAATAAGCATGTGATGCAAAATGATCATGCTAAAAATGCAAGTTGCAGACAGCTCTATGATCCTTGTTTAGGATATATTTTTATTCTTGTGATGAATTGAAATGTTGATAACATACTGCTGACCATGAGTCTGCCAAAACATATGGCTTTTAGCGCTCTGCTTGTTTAACAAGTGAACATGTGGCTGCTTTCTCTGTTTCATTTTTAAACATTTAGGTACTTAGCCTACAGTGATTTGATATGGATAAATCTCAAAATGGAGAAGTTGATGCGTGTTGGTTTTGGATCTAATTCAGCTATTGTAGTAAATAAGTGATCGAGTTCCATCGACGGTGACAAGTTCTCTACACAAATATGTCACATATATGGATATGCACACGTACAGTGTGGGCATTGGAGCCAATCCATAATGCAACAGTACAGAATAATGTCCTTTGTAGTTTACTTGTAGGATAAGATCTGACGGCGAATGCCATACGTACTCATTGATCTTTATTATGATGATGTTCAGTCTGTCCTTGAGTATGTCCAGAGGAGAGGAAAACTACACTCGTGATGGAATGGAGGCATATGATCACAGGAATTGCACATTAGTATGATACAACCCAAAACTCGTGACTAAACATTAAGAGTGTTCACTGTCCTTTTAATCTGTTTCCTTTCCGGAAAAGACCAGCCAACTAATAGAAACAAGGCCACACGCATTAGTTAATCTTTGGAACGCATTAGTTAATCTTTGGAAAGCTCTGTTATGTACTATTATGGTTCAGCTGTCCTCTGAGGACCTTCATCTTCATATGCAGAGGGAATTTTACTAGACAGCATGATTGCAAAATTAAATTAGCAGGCAAGAACTAGATATTTCTTCAGTACTAGATAGCTATATATACTCTGTAGTGGTTATTATTAGCTGACCAAAAAGGGGAGCAGGAGAGATTCTGAAGTTGAAATGGAAGGACGATGCAGCAATGGACTGTGCTTGTTACTGTCAGTGGCATGCACGTTGAATAACGGAGTTGCATGCATGAAGCTAGTTAAGGAAGCAATGTCAAAAGATGAATTCGTTCGCCAACAAGAGGATCGGCTCAAAACCTAATAATGCCAACCACAAAACCACCGATGTCTATGACTTGCTTTGTAGCAATGCGATCTTTATCGGGCCTCCCCTGCGGCTCCACCATCTGCCCCTACCTCTTCTATATAAACAAAACAGAGGCTTGGCCGCTTGCATACATAAGCGGCAATTCGACCGAAGGCCTTGCATTGCAAGAGGGAGGGAGAGTACTACCACCAGCAGTCGTCATGCCAAGCTCATCAGGAAGCAGCAGCATTCCGTTGGTGCCCCTTGTTCTTGCTCTGCTCTGCTCCCTGCTGTCGCTTCAGCTCACCATTGCCAAGGAGCAGTACCATGAGTTCGTGGTATGTAGTAATTACCATACATACGATTAATGCCTTGTTGATCACTAATTCATTCAATTCCTGCACGTACTCTGATCCTCATGTCAATTCGAAGTTGTTCGTTCATTCTATAAGCATGCATGCATATGCAGGTGAAGGAGGCGGTGGTGACGAGGCTGTGCCGGAATCAGAGCATCATGACGGTGAACGGGCAGTTCCCTGGGCCGGCGCTGGAGATCAGCGAGGGCGACTCCCTCATCGTCAAGGTCACCAACCGGGGCAGCTACAACGTGACGATGCACTGGCACGGCGTACGGCAGATGAGGACGGGATGGGCCGACGGGCCCGAGTTCGTGACGCAGTGCCCCATCCGCCCCGGCAACAGCTACACCTATCGCTTCACCGTCGCCGGCCAGGAGGGCACGCTCTGGTGGCACGCGCACAGCTCATGGCTCAGAGCCACCGTCCACGGCGCCCTCATCATCCGCCCCCGCGCCGGCGTCGCTGCTTACCCCTTCAACACCGCCGGCAAGCCGCCGTGCAGGGAGACGATCCCCATCATCCTCGGTATACGTCTTTTTTTATATACATACATACATACGCTGGATCACTATGGATGCATGCCACTCTCTCTCTCTCTCTCTCTCTCTATATATATATATATATATATACACACACACACACACGCATGGATCACTAGCTAGCAGCTTAATTTGATATTGATAAATGACAAGTACCTACTTACTATACACGATGAAATTCTAGTTGAAAATTAGGCTTCAAAACCTAGCTAGGTGCTGAGAGTGTGCAGACACAATTGGAATCTCCAACTAACTAACATATATAAGCTTATTAGTCCAATCTCAAGCTCGTGGAAGCAGTCACCTGATTGGCCAGGGTTAACTCGCAAGTGCGGTGTGGGCCAGAGATATATATGAGATCTACTTACCAGATGATCGATTAGCATTTCTTTTTCGCTTTTCCTGCATGTTAGTCAGTGTTATCATTCTGTTAGTTGTTGGTTGATACCAGCTGCTTGCTTGCTCGTTGGCTTAGCTATATATAGGTGCGTGAGAGTCAACACATGCATGCATCGTCATCATGTTTGGATCACAAAAGTGAGCACCTTTACACAACAAATTAAAGCGTCGTCGAGACGTCGATGGTGGTCGATCGGTCTTCCTACAGAAATTAAGGGGAAAAGAAATTCGTGATTAACGACGCGCGCACAAAAAGGTTTTCATGACGTACGTACCTCATGTGAGATCCTGCTTCTTTAGTTACAATGATGATGAGTCATGACACCGACATGTCGCCCGGTCCAGCTCCAGCACCTCTCATGCATACACCAAAAATGTGTCCCCCGGATAGGAAAAAAGAATAGCATAGTGGACCATGCATACTGTATAGGGAAAAATATGCTCATATTAGTATGTTTCTTATGGTTAATCAACACTAAGTTCGTCATCAGCTGCCAATGCAAAAATGTTTAAGCTTGCCACTGAAGCATTCTGAAAGCCAGGCAGCTAGTTTCAGAGTTTCCTCCTTTTGGAACCAGACTACCTTCAGTTGCCGGACGAAATGATTTCCCTTCACTTCACTCCAGAAGAGTTTTTTTTTATACTAAATTAATCTATATATATATAGGGCTTTATTTTGTTTGTAGTGTATCATGTACGCTTTTCAAGCTGCATATACATAATAAAAATTACATCAGTTGGCTGCTGCTTTTCTTTGGGGTGTTATTGTGGTCCTCATGCATTTCACAATAGGCCTAACGTGCATGTAGCTCTTCTACAGCCTTAGGTTTTGATGACTATTGACTAGTAGTCCTCCAGAAGAAGGAAAAAGCTAAGCACAGAATCTTTATTGATCACCTGTACGTTGTCAATCCAAATCAGGATTGCCAGTTTGCCACAATGTTTCAACCAAAATTCTTAATATAATTCCTGTAGCGAAATTCGGGATGGCACGATCACGCCAACCAATTGCATTGCAACTTTGGCAATGAATTCAACGGATTTATCAGAACAAACGAAACAGAGCATGTACAAACTGAATGCCTTTCTTACTGATGAAAAAAAGTGTGTGCTTGATGATGGGAATTGAACGTATGTACAGGGGAATGGTGGGACATGAACCCCATCGACGTCGTGCGCATGGCCACCCGCACCGGCGCGGCGCCCAACATCTCCGACGCCCTCACCGTCAACGGCCAGCCCGGCGACCTCTACAAGTGCTCCTCCAACGACATGGTCACGTTCCATGTCAAGTCCGGCGAGACGAACCTGGTGCGCTTCATCAACGCCGCACTCAACACGGAGCTGTTCGCCTCCGTCGCCGGGCACACCATGACCGTGGTGGGCGCCGACGCCTCCTACACCAAGCCCTACTCCACCTCCGTGCTCATGATCGCGCCCGGCCAGACCACCGACGTGCTCGTGAGCTTCGACCAGCCGCCCGGCCGCTACTACCTCGCCGCCCGCGCCTACGCCAGCGCCCAGGGCGTCCCCTTCGACAACACCACCACCACCGCCATCTTTGATTACAACTCCACCACGAGCAGCAGCAGCAGCAGCCCCGCGGCCATGCCGACGCTCCCGGCGTACAACGACACGGCGGCGGCCTCCGCGTTCACGACGAGCCTGCGCGGCCTGCGCAAGGCGGAGCTCCCGTCGCGCGTCGACGAGGACCTCTTCTTCACCGTCGGCGTCGGGCTGTTCAACTGCTCCGGCGGCGGCGGGCAGAGCTGCGGCGGGCCCAACAACACGAGGTTCGCGGCGAGCATGAACAACGTCTCCTTCGTGCTCCCGTCCACCGTCTCCATCCTGCAGGCGCACTACGACGACAATGGCGGCGCGCAGGGCGGCGTGTTCACCGCTGACTTCCCGGGGAAGCCGCCGGTGCAGTTCGACTACACGGCGGCGAACGTGAGCCGGGCGCTGTGGCAGCCGGTGCCGGGCACCAAGGTGTACAGGCTCAAGTACGGCGCCGCCGTGCAGGTGGTGCTCCAGGGCACCAACATCTTCGCCGGCGAGAACCACCCCATCCACCTCCACGGCTACGACTTCTACATCCTCGCCGAGGGGTTCGGCAACTTCGACGCCGCCGCCGACACCGCCAGGTTCAACCTGGACGACCCGCCGATGAGGAACACGGTGGCCGTGCCGGTCAACGGCTGGGCTGTCATCAGGTTCGTGGCCGACAACCCGGGGGTGTGGCTGATGCACTGCCATCTCGACGTGCACATCACCTGGGGACTCGCCATGGCTTTCCTCGTCCAGGATGGCGTCGGGGAGCTCCAGTCTCTCCAGGCGCCTCCACCGGACCTCCCACTCTGCTAGCTGATCACACTTGCAGATCGACTCAATTTTTGTTAATTTCGAACATTATTCATCTCTGCTTATTACCAGCTGATCCCTCATTATTTGGAACATTCATCATCTACCAGTTCACATTATTTGTTATCATCACGTACTGTACAGCCTAGCTGTCTACATCAAATTCATCAGGAAACATTGGTGACTTAATTTAGATTTAGAAATATTGGAACAAAGGACTACTGAGTTGTTACTCGCTTTTCTGTTTAGATAGTCTAACAGAAATACAGAATATATAGTAGAACAATATATACAAACACCTTCATGATGAAGTCTTTCAGAATCCAAGTCCAATTTATGCCTTAGTACCCCAAAGCAATGCTACAATAATGAGATGTACGTCCTAGCTTGTCTTAAATTCAGTAACATCTTAGACTCGGACTTCAACTGCTATTAGAAGTTTTGCACGATATAAAATTTCAGGTTCCACCACCAATTCTACTCCCAGCAGTCACATGTGCGTTCAATGTTGCATCAGGCATTGTTCTCGGATGCAGCATGTCGCCCAAGACTAAAAGCCTCAGGCTGCTCAGTAGCAGCGGCAACACAATCACCCTGCCTACCAAGACTCACGGCAGAGATTTCTCCAGGCTGAAAACATAACGAAGGATTGCAGCTACTATGAGAAACATGTGGTTACATTGCCTTTAAATATAATTTTAATGAAAAGCACTGAGGATTTAATAAAAAAAAATCGATGCATACACCAAACAACAAAACATATCTAATTTGTGATCAAATCAACAAGAGGGAAACACACTGCAAGATGAGATACCAATTAATTAAGTTCCATATCTACTTCTGGAAATGCATCAGTGAGGAGGGGGGCTCGAGCCATCAGTCAAAGCAGTTTATTTCTAGTTGTGGTACACACTCATGTATCCAAGTAATTTATTTTAGGAAGTTAACAGCACCAAACATATAAGACTTCCATCTGCATATTTTATCAACTGTGGTAACTTTCATTGTTACCAAGAAAACATACCTTGCCAAGCTCTCCAGCTGATCGTGGCTTTTTGAAACATTCTGCTGGATCAAAAGGTCGCTGAGCATTTCCAGTGCAATAATCATCCTGTGATCTCAAACGCTTTGTACCTGTCCATGACATTTCGTGAGGACATAACATTGAAATGTTATGCTAAAGCATTGTCAAATAATTACTACTACTGGATGCATAGTGCACCTTGCCTGAACTTGTATCGCTGTCTAACAATGAGCAAGGCAGGGGGTACAAAGCATCGTTTCATTTGTTGAAAACAATAACTCAATAAAGAGAATACGACGAATCTACCTGGTTCAGCTGCTGATGAGGAGATATCCAAAGCCCTTTTACCTTTGTTTGGCTGCAAAAGTGTAGCACTGGAAACACCTGAAGGGTTTTGACAAGTAATTAGGAGGTTGGTAACCATGAAATCCAATTTACACGCATCAGAAATAAGTGAGGTTTGGCTAATAAATATGAAGGTCTAACAAAATAGGCAACAGGTTCCATTTGTGTAAATGACACGGACTGAATACAGACCTGAGCCTGGGTCACCAGAGTGTCTTGTCTCCTTACTGGAGGAAAGCCTGGATATATAACACAAAGGAACACTTGCAATGAGCCATGTTGGCAGCAACAAAAAAGCTGACAATTTTGAGAACATTGACAGAAGTGCGTGCTACCTCTTGTGTACAAGGAAACGTGCGAGTTCACGTGCTGGTTTTCGGTCCACTCTCTTCTTCCTCTGAAAGCATCCTCGCGAACTAGCACAATGTGGAAGATAGTCACGTGAGCATGGCATGATTGAGCAGGGAAACTATGGATGAGGCTGCTGCGTCCTAAAATTACTAGAGTGACCTCTCTCATGCAAATTAAACAGAAGAATATGCAGAGTGATGAGAAGAGCGGTACCAAAGAGGGATTACTTCCGACGGTGTGGACGTGAACTGTGGCTCTCTCATTCGCAAGCTGCACTCAGGGTGAGGACGTTGACGAAGCAACTCGTGCAGCTTCTCCAAGGTTGTGAGCTTTATTGCCTCCCAGTTGACAGATGCCCTGCAAGCAAAAATTAACCAGGCCATCATCATCATCAATTCATCATATATACGAACCTGGCAAATTCAAACTAGTGGTAGTAAGTACCTGGCTTGTTCAGAGGCCATGGAGCGGTAGAGGTCGTGGCGCTTGGCAGTCTCTGGCAACTTGCAGCGGAAGGCGTCATCGTTGGACCACCAGAAGAGGGAGCTGGCGGCACGGGCACCTTGGTCGCCCCGGCAGGCGAGATAATTGAGCATGCCGTGATGCTCCAGGGTGTGGAGAAAAGCGGTGAACTGCTGGCTTGGGCCCTCGTCCCCCTCCACCTCCCAGAGCGGCGAGAAGGGGCGCAGGTAGCCACAGGAGGCATCCCACTGCCCGTCCTCCACCAGCTTCTGCAGATGCGCGGCGTCGAGATACACCAGCGACTCCATCTCCAGCCTGAGAATTCAATCGGGAATCGATCAAGTAGCCGAATCGAATCGAATCGAGGGTTAGGGCTTGAAAACTAACGAGGAAGCGATCGGGCGGGCGTACCTATGGGCGGAACTGTGGAGGCCGTGGCGCTTGAGGAATCGATCCAGCCGCCGGAGGTGGAGCAGAAGCACGGCGGAAGACTGCGGCCGACTCATCATCCCTACGCGCGCGAGAGCCCCTCTCTCTCTCTCCCTCCCTGGTAAGTTTGGCCGCCGAGTCGGGGAGGGGGAGGAGGAACAAGTACCTGATGGGTTGGGCCGGGCCTAGAGATTGCCGATATCGACAGGAAAAGGCAAGCAGAGCCCATGCCAAGAAAATTGATCGGGCCGGGCTGGGCCAGGGCAGATCAACCCGCGCAGCAAGAAAAGAAGAACGAACAGCTAAACCCCCCCCTCTCTCTCTCCCCTTCATCAGAGAGGCGCAGGCGCACCAATCGAATCGAAGCGCGCATTTCCCCACCTCTCGCATCGCATCCCCCCCACCTCTCTCTCGTGAGCGGCAGCTGTGGCGGGGGCGCTTCGGATGTCGGGCGTCGGCGGCAGCGGCAGCGGCGGCGGCGGCGGCGACGGGCCTCCCGTCGCCATCAGGCGCAGGCGGCGATCGACGACGACGCCGCGCACGCACAGTTCGCTTTTCTGCTCATCTATTTTTTTTCCTTTGCTTCATGGTCGTCGGTCGTATCATGAGATTGGTCTGCGTTCCGCTCGAGAATCAAGTTGCCACATCTCTTATTATGGACGTGCTCTATTGGCTTTTTGGAATTATATTTGGATCGGTGGATCGGATCAACTGCTAGGGTTTGTTTTTGGGCTTCATTTCCTTTAGGAACTTATGGAACAAGTATGGAATTATTTCTGGAACCACGGATTTTGGATTTAAAAAAGTATATAACCGTGGGTACGTGGATTACATATTGGAGTTGGAATTCGTTTTCATACAAGTCGTGTCTCCTTGAATTTGTCAACCGCAGCACACAATGTGAGTGACATACTTCTGGCCTCCTGAGGATTATGTTCAGATTGATTGATTTATGAAACATGGAATTGTGGAGATTGCTTTGACTCTAGATATGTTCATTGCAAAGTGCTTGTTCTCTAATTAAATACCTGGGTCATGGTAAGCTAGGACCACTGATTTGATTATCCATCATACTCAACCATCGTACCTGCATGCTGTTACAATATTCAGCTACATGTATATGTTCCTGCATATATTCACTTTCCTTTTATTAGTCGGTGGAATAACATATCATGCTATAAGACAATATGAAGAAGCAATGGTGCTCATGATATCTAGTTTGGATCAAACCTTTGTTGTATTTTCTGGGTGCTTTAGGGATCAACTAAGTATGAAACGCTAATAGATTATAAGGACTAACAAATCCGAGAGTCACGCATAACAGGGTTTGATGCAACCTTTCGTGTCATGAACTTTATATCCTATGCATAGAAGCACCTTTGGATCCTGCACTTCCCATTCAGCATAGCTAGCTCTGGCATGCTTTTCTAAACATTGCTCAATTGATTTATGTATAGCTTGTGTAATATTTCTTTGGGTAATGTAGCAGAGTGAGCAATTTGAAAGACTTTGATGTAAATTAATTATAACTGACAAAAATATTGTTTCACCCTTATATGTAGATCAATGTCATGCATCGGTCTTGACTATAACCATCCAGAAGCATATCCTGGTGAATTAGAAGACATCGACTACTTGGCTGCGTAAGTAGGCTCTGGAGAGAAGGAAAAAAAAGATCATTTCATCAATTTGATTTGACCCAACATTATTGGGCTTATGCTTGTTTTTGCTTCAAATTGATGATTATCGGTTTCAAATCAATTAATGTAAACTACAGTTAGTCTTGGGTTTTCATAGTTAGGTTTTGGATTTCCTTCTAGACTGTAAATAAGAGTCTAGGAAAATACTACATCGATGCAAATCAATTCAAATGAAGCTGGGATTAGTCTGCAGAATACTAGACAGGCACTTGGCTTCACAGTTAGGTCTCAAACACTTCTTTTTGGTTCTTTTGCCTGTAAAACCAAGGAATATCTCCATGTTTCATAGATACACATTTCTAGTTTAATCAAAAGTTTTTTCTTCTGCACTTAGCTTGTCCTACCCATTTAGTTGTATTAATTCTTTTTTGTCTATACTCTATGCAGGCTGTTGCTTCCACTAGAGCAACCTTATCCACTCCTTGAGATACTCGGTCGGGATGACCCTTTTACATCAGCGGAGCAGGAACCACAGCTATCCCTTGTACCACCTGTCATCATCATCAATTCATCATATATACGAACCTGGCAAATTCAAACTAGTGGTAGTAAGTACCTGGCTTGTTCAGAGGCCATGGAGCGGTAGAGGTCGTGGCGCTTGGCAGTCTCTGGCAACTTGCAGCGGAAGGCGTCATCGTTGGACCACCAGAAGAGGGAGCTGGCGGCACGGGCACCTTGGTCGCCCCGGCAGGCGAGATAATTGAGCATGCCGTGATGCTCCAGGGTGTGGAGAAAAGCGGTGAACTGCTGGCTTGGGCCCTCGTCCCCCTCCACCTCCCAGAGCGGCGAGAAGGGGCGCAGGTAGCCACAGGAGGCATCCCACTGCCCGTCCTCCACCAGCTTCTGCAGATGCGCGGCGTCGAGATACACCAGCGACTCCATCTCCAGCCTGAGAATTCAATCGGGAATACTACATCAATGCAAATCAATTCAAATGAAGTTGGGATTAGTCTGCACAATTATTCTAGATAGGCACTTGGCTTCACAGTTAGGTCCCGAGCACTTTATCTTTGGTTCTTTTGCTTGTAATAAAACCAAGGAATATCTCCATGTTTCTAGATACACATTTCTAGTTAATCAAAAGTCTTTTTTTCTGCACTTAGCTTGTCCTACCCATTTAGTTGTATTGATTCTTTTTTGTCCCTACTCTATACAGGCTGTTGCTTCCACTAGAGCAACCTTATCCACTCCTTGAGATACTCGGTCAGGATGACCCTTTTACATCAGCGGAGCAGGAGCCACAGCTATCCCTTGCACCACCTGAACCTACTGTTGAAGAGTAAGTGCTCCAACCTGATATGTTTCCAGTAACTTGCACTTGCTAATAGTTTCAAGCTTTCAACCACAACATGCCAAGATATCTAGTGTATTTTTTAGTTGCTGATCTCTGCCTCCTAATTTGCACATTTAATACCAATATGCGTGAAGTTGCAATAGCTAGCTGAATGGAACAATGAGATATCCACATGTGCTTGAGTGAATATCACAATAACTAATAAGCAAAATATCATGTTCATGCGGTCACCAAATTCTTATTGAGAAAGTTGCTCGATGGACAGGAAAAACATTTAACATTGTTCAATGAAGAGAATATATAGCACTAAGAATGCGCCTTTACAAATAAATGATAGATGGAAATTTAGAGCATGGCATTAAATGAACACATGGCGATGTAAGTTTTAGGCAGATTACCTTTTCGCTCTCCAAGTGCTTGGCATTTCATCCTGCTTATCTCTGCAATCAGTTCACTATGATGGTGTTTGGGTAGACTGAATTATATCCTCACTGTTCACGTCTTGTTGCAGCATGAAACCGTCCAATTCTTGTTGATTATCTTTTGTATTTTGATGTTATGAAGATAGCAGCATGCTAAAAAAATGTTAATCTATATATCTATGAAGGGAAATAAGGGCTCCTATAATAGCCATGTTCTGTCCATTTACTTATTTTTAAAAATTGTATGCACAGGATCTTCTATCCACAAGAACAACCAGATCAACCCTTAGCGCTGCTCGGACAAGTTGAAAGTGGTCAATCAATGCCAATCACTATGCCACCTGAAACTGCTGCTATAGAGTAAGTGCTCAAATCTGATTTTTTTCAGTAAATTGCGCTTGATAAGAGTTTCAACAGCTCTGAACCAACAACACACCTAAGACGTCTGGTGAATATTTAGTTGCTGATCTGTCTCTTAATTTGCACACTTGATTCTATATATGCAATTACAATAGTTAGCTAAATTGAAGGGGCAGTCTGCTATCTTTTATGTTCCCTTCTTTGTGTTGTGCATTATTATATTTGAGATGGGCAATTATTTTTGTAGCTTCTTCATCAGTTGTTATCTTTCATTGTGCTGCTCATTCATGATTAATGTTTTCAAAACTTTGTTGTTATGACCGGCGTTCAGTACGCACGGCGTGGCTAGGAGGCGCCGTGCGGTTTGGGCCTTGGGCCATTAGTTTTCTTTAATTATAAAAGTTTTAGGGGTTTTGTTAGAAAGTAGCGAGGGTCATAAATATGCTTGTAAACTCTGGATTTGGATTAAGTAGAAACAATCTATTGTTTCTGGCTTCCCCTGGGAGCCGGCCGCCAGAAACCCTAGCGCCCTACGCGCGCCCTTCCTTCTCTCTCGTGAGCAACCACGGCGCCCATCCGCCATCCCTCGCGATTCCGTCCACGACCGCCGGTCTCTCATCCGTACAACCTACGGTCAATCAGGAGCCAATCCCCGGTTACTATCATTTGTACTCTAGCAGAGCCCTTGTGGAGGACGTTGCAACATACCCTGATGTCAATCTAACCAAACAAGATGGGTCTCCTCTTCACCCCAATAACCTGTATGTTTAGTTATTATATTACCACATGCATGTTGACAAGTTATTTATCAAGAAAAAACAGAATATAATTTATCTTTGGCTAGCCCATGCGTGTCAGCAAGTTATCAGTTGCCAAGTTCATCACCCCATCTGAAGCGAGTACCATTTCATTGAATTTGCAGAATTTCAGTACATATGAAAGTTCCCTCTATAGAACTTCACTTAAGACCTAGTATGGGGATCACCTTTGAGTTCAGAATATGGCAGCGCTTTTTCTATTTTCTTGTCAATGAATGTGAGATCACCAAACCTGTGACGTGTCTGCTGTGCAAGCAGAATCATTTATGTTGTAGAGAATAACAGCAAGCAGGTTGACATTATTTTACCCATGTCCTGTCCATGTACTTATATCTAAATTTGTTTGTACAGGCTCTTATATCCAGTGGAACAGCCGCGTCAATTCTTACAGCTAGGAACAGAAGCCGAGGGTGAGGGTGATCAACCAATGCTCCCCGCCCCTGTGCCAGAGTGAGTGCTCACCTGATTTTTTTTTTCTTTTATATTTTGAGACTATGAAGATAGCAGCATGTTAAAAGGATGTGAATATGTGTCTCTGTGAAGGGTAATAAGGTCTCATATAATGGCCATGTTCTGTCCATGTACTTATATATATTTAAAATTTATATGCGCAGGCTCTTCTATCCACAAGAACAACCAGATCAATCATTAGATCTGCTTGGACAAGAAGTTGAACATGGTCAATCAGTGCTAAGCCCTATACCACCTGAATCTGCTACTATTGAGTAAGTGCTCAAATCTGATTTCTTTTCAGTGAATTGAGCTTCATAAGAGTTTCAACAGCTCTGAATATTTAGTTGTTGATCTCTGTCTCTTAATTTGCACACTTGATACTATATATACATATATGCAATTGCAATAGTTAGCTAAATTGAAGGAGCAGTCTCTTATCTTTCGTGTTCCCTTCTTTGTGTTGTGCATTATTACATTTGAGACGGGCGATTCTTTTTTATAGCTTTTTCTTCATCAGTTTTGATATTACCTTATGCTGCTCATTCATGATTAATGCTATCAACTTTGTACTCTAGCAGGGCCCTTGTGGAGGATGCAATATACCCTAATGTCAATGCGACCGAACGAGATGGGTCTCCTCTTCATCCCATGTATGTTTAGTTAGTATGTTACTGTATGCATGTCGTCAAGTTATTTATCAATAAAAATAGAATATAATTAATCTTTGGTTGGCTTATGTATGTATCTCTGTTGCCAACTTCATCATCTTCCCTGTTCCCTTCTTTCTGTTGTGTGTTATTAACTTATTATATTTGAGATGGGCGATTCTTTTTTATAACCTTTTCTTCATCAGTTGTGATCTTACCTTAGGCTGCTGATTCGTGATTAATGCTTTCAACTTTGTACCTTGGACTGCTCTTACCCCGTCCTCCTTTGCATATTCTGTATTTGAGATTGGTGATTTTTTATAACCTTTTATATTTCATCTGTGGTGATTTTACGTTGGACTGCTAATTCCTGATTAACATATTCAACATTGTACTTTGTAGAACCCTGGTAGAGTATGCTACTGAATATCCTAATGACAATGTGCTAGAACAAGATGGAGCACCTCTTTATCTTAGAAATCCATAAGTTTAGTTATATATGCACCTGCATGTATGTTTAATACAGAGGAGCGGAGTATTATTGTTTAAGTAGTGTGCATCTTTTATTTTGATAGTAGTTTCTTTTATTTGAGTCGTGGTCTGTGACATATATGCGTCCAATACTTATGAATTGAAGTGCTGTTGCATGTGGCGGATGGAGTAACAATTCAGTTTAAGCATTGCAGGCCTGTACAACATGATAATGATCATGATCATGATCATGATCATGAGCATGAGCAGCATGAGCATGAGCATGAGCATGAGCAGCAAGCAGAAAGAGATCTTGAAAGCTGTTTGCGCGATGGGGACTGGGAGCCTGCACTGCAACATCTTGATCGCATGGTTCGTCAAGGGGAAGCTGAGAATAGTGCTGTTCAAACTGATGCGCCTCCAAACAATATTTACAAGAATCACCCTGAGGTAGTGCTTCGACTTCGAGGACAGATATTATTTGATATGCTGCAGGAAGGGCACATTGCTCCAGCTCTCTTGTACTATGAGACCTCCATACAAGCGCTATATCCTGATGGAACCAGCACAGGCTGTTCATTTGCTGACGATATCATGGAGAGTATTAGGGATCTACTAAGGACTGGACAGCCTCATGGGTAAGTATACTTATTTCATGTGTCCTTATATACTTTATATCCATCCCTAGCTCAAAAACAGTTGCTAATGGATCTACTCATCTTCTTAACTATTTCACTTGCATGTGTCTTGCTATACGACTATGTCTACTGAAGAGGGAATGACTTTGTTGATGGTGGGGAGAAAACTCGGGTGTGTGTTGAGGACTATTTGAAGGTTTACTTCCCGGCGTACCGGTAAGGCACCAATTAATCTCAATCAGCGTGCTTCTTTTTTTCTGGTTCTTGTGGGCTTTTGTGCATGTATAAAGTGAAGGCATAATGTGTCATTGTGTCCACATTCTCCCAAGTTTGCCGTGTTAAATTTGTTTGTCTACTTAACTAATCATGGTGACAAACGAACAACTGAATAGGTTTTTGTGCCAAATAAAGCCAGTTCAATTCCAATGAGCAATATATATATATATATATAAAAAGGCATAATCCTCCCAAGTTTGTAGCCATTAAATTTATTTGTCTACTTAATTAATCAACAAACAGTCGGGCCAATTATATGTTGTTGGGGTCTTTAACTGAATTTGTCAGATGGTGTGTGTGTGTGTGTATAATGATTATTCAACTCCAGAGTAAAGGGATGAAATGAGCAGAGTGATTTTGATGCATGCAGGCCTCAACTTGAGCCAGGAACCACCAGAGTATGGGAGTTTGGAGTAAAATATGGCCAAATCACACGCTGCCTAGTGTGCCACAAGCAGTATAAGGGTTCCTATTACAAGGTGAGGCAACTGCGCTATCACCTTGTCGGTCTTGCTGGAGGCAGACAAGGCCGGTGTCACGGGGTCATCCCCTACGTCAAAGGACGACTCGATACAATAATGGCAGACGAGGGGTACGACCCTCAGGGCAACAAACTGGCCTGATGATGGCGAGAGGTGCTTGATTCCCAGAGGCAGACTACGTATAAACATGACTTGTCTCACGTATGTACACAGCTTGGTGCAGACTGCGGTGTTGATTCGCTGCTACTCCAATTACTGGATCGAACAGCGTATTTTTAATGGGCGCACAATTTTTTTTATTGGCGCACAGTATTGTTAGACGGAGTCCGCATGCACTACTATGCCTAGGCCAGTGCAGAATTATTAGATGTGTATATATATATATATATAGATCTTTGCTGATGAGACCGGATTAAGCAAGCTCGGCTTCTGCGTGATGATGAAATGATGCGTTTTCCCACTGCTAATGGTGAGTTGAATTAATTTTGTTCATTTTCATCGATCCTCTGAACGTACCATACCGCTGAAATCAAAACGCTTCCTGGTCGTCCAACCGGCTTCATCACGCTGGAGCTCTCAACCTGACAGTAGCTGGACCAATATATGATCAGCAGGGAATCAGTAAGGGTGATAATAGATCATGGCTCTTATAACTATTTCACAATCCAGCTTAGCTATAATTATTTTCAGCTCAATTACATATAGTATTTTTGGTCGGAATTTATAACTCAATCTTTAAAGTTGTTAAGTTATTTTTTGGGCCTATTACTACTCTAGTTGTTATCTTCTTGTTAATGAAATAAATAAGTGCTCGTTCTGAAAGAAAAAAGGGTAGGCAGGACATTCATGACCTGAAAATCTGAATTCGCCAAATCAAAGTTTACAAGTACCAACTTATATGATGTCACCAAGACCAATTTACACACAACTAGCAAAAACATGGGCATCATGACGAGAAATTCAGATTTCGGATCCAACTCAAGTCTCACTTTGGCACAAGCATGAAACCATGATCTAGGAGCTCTTGCACACAAAGCTCTGCATCACCGTCGACATAGCCACCCCTACAGCCTTCAATCAGTCTCATACCAATGCATCTGTGGGCTGAAAAGGGAACCAAAAAGAAAAGAAAGCTCTGAGTAACTTCTGCAGGCATTTGAACTTGAAAGCCTATTCCCTTTTAAGCTGAAGAACGTACACCAGTCAACAAAATTATTACTCCTTGCAATCACCAAAAAAGTAGATTCAACAAAAGCATCGCCCTCTATCAGTAACTAAATACTACTGTGACATCACACTCAACACTGAAGCAGGATATACAAGGGTAAAAGAGCAAAGGGTCCAAAACGTTGAGCCTAATTCCTTACTTAAACCCAAGTGCACATGTTAACAGCATAAACGCTGGTACCAAACTAAGGAGGAAGTGGGATTAGACTACTAGTTTCATCTTGACTGGTGATATTCTAAAGGGTAAAATGTTCTTGCAAATCTCTTGTGGAAGTAAATGGAAGGGAGCGCCAGTTATAGAAACATGAAAGTTATTTTTCACGGCAAAACTGCCCCCAACAACTATAAAAATGGTAGAGGTTCAGTATGGTCAAGCAACCCTTGTATTCCAGATGAGTGGATGACTATGGAATTGAATAAGGCACCAAAATATTCAAATTGGGAAGGCAATCTATAAATACAAATTTTAAAACAGAATCTTCTCAAGGTTGTGCATTATCATGAATACTGTTGTACTGACGCACATGGTTCGCGTACAACAATACGAAGAATTTAGTAAAATTCAATTCAAACACTAGCTAAATGAATCTGTTAAAATTCAACAAGGTCATATGGGTTTAGATAGGAAAAAGGCAAGAATGTGCAGATATGGTCTGAGCCATTAGTTGGGTCACATTATATCTACCATTATAGAGCTACATTACACAAGAAACCATCTCAAAGTCAGTAGTATTGGAATGCTAGAAAACATATCAGTCTAACTAGAAAGCATTTTTATACAGAAGTTAAGAAGAAAAGTATGCACAGGATAGAAAATCACATAACACTATAACAGCAAAGTAGAAAAAGGATACAGGTAACTGATTATAGTAGGATCTCTAAGATAATAAAGCTTTATTAGTTTAGCTTTTTCCATGATGTATGGAAGAAACATAGAACTACAGGGTATTCCACCAAATAAATCTAACCAGTAACCATAGATGGATTGCAAAGAAAGCAAAGCTTTAATAGTCAACTTTTTCTGTTGTTTATGGAGTCCAAAAAGAATCAAAGGTACTATACCAAATCCATCTACAGTGCCTGTGATGGATACAAAAAGGGTCTTCTGGTTTCCAGAGAATTAATAACCAGAATATCTTCATCTGCTTCCTGTACAAGGCCAGAAAGAAATTTTAATATCATATTGTTATCAAAGTTTAAATTACATGAGATGATGCCTACTGGCAAGTCCAGAAATAAACTCTTTTATGATTATACGATTTACGCAAGAATCGGTTGAGAAAAGAAAAGGTTCCCTACCGGCTAAAGTACAGAAAGGATAGATAGAACTATTAAAAGCAGAAGAGTGCACATTATATCCTTATCCATATGTGCAAGATTTTTCAAATAACACATGCACTTGGGCTCGTCAGTATCAAATAGCGCTTACTTCTGCACAATCTTCGGTTGTCTGCAGCCTCTCTTTACCCTTTCTTGAATCAAAAGCTTGCTCTAAACTTTCCGGAAAAAGAGAATCATTAGGTATTGAATACTTTGTACCTGACAAGGACAACTCTTACTTGCATAAATTGCAATGGGTAATATTCCTGATCACTGGCTTGGCATCATCAAACAACTACGAGATGCTAGGCACAAGAATGTTCTTTATGCGAAACTTGTTTCAAACATTGAGCTGCGTAGTATCGAGCTATGTCGAGCAAAGGAAATATAGATGAAGGCTTCTTTATGCTGGAAAACAAAGAATATTCAAAACATTTTACCTGTGTTAGCAGTGGATGAGATTGAAACAATGTTAGTTGGTCTTGGTGATGTAGCCAGCATAGCTTTGAAGACAGGAGAACTTGTAACACCTGTAGGGGATAGTGTTACAATTACAAAATAAAGATGCATGTGACAAGACAAAAGTTTAGGCTGATATGTATATGCATCAAAATCAAGAGTACATGAATAATGAGATGAACCAAGAGGGGCATTAGGAGAGACAGGTTTAATGCATATAAAATGTTCCAATTTAGATGTGGACCACAAGATTTACTTTGTGAATACTTCGAATTACTTGTGATACATGCAATCAGCCTGCAGCAACATGCTTGCCAGAAATATAGTACTACTGTACTAGCATAGGGAAAATCCCTGGTTCATATGATGAGGATGTGCAACTCGTATCAACAAAAGATGCTTTGCAAGAAAGGCATCAGAACCATAATTGTGCAAATTGTATCATGTTTAAATGATAGATGCTAACTCTGCGGAATTTAATGTCACACATGCACACACCTGAAGATGTCATCTCGTGGCTGATCAGGGCCCTGAACAAAGAAAGGAGCTTCAGTGTGCGAGCACTAGTAGTAAGAATATCAGAATGCAGTATGTGTTATGAGCTAAATACCTCTTCCGCATGAAGGAACGGGCAAGGACATCTGCTGGGATGTGGCGAGCCTTGTTCTTCTGAGGTGCCTTGTATCCCCACAGCCTATGAGGTACAAACAATTGGTGGTTGGTACTTTGACTGATATAAGAAAGGAGATTGAGCTTGATGATTGAAGGCTGTATTTGATGAGAATTAAAACAGGTACTTTGAAGCAGAAGAATGAGATGTATTACACAGGACCAAGCGACGTGGCGTAGGCAGGATCGGAGGTGCAGTGTGGTAACCACGCCTTGGCTTTGAGCTCAGGACATTTGTCAGCCAGGTTCAAAATGGCATCCACCGCCATGGGCCTGAGGCGATGAAAGAGACTGGAGGCCCTGCAATATGAAAGTCACGCAAGATTTGTTGTGCGCAATTACACTTACACAGTGCTTCACTGGAAAACCAAATCTTCTTAACTAGGTATTGCAGATGCAGGTGAGTTTAATAAGCAAATAAGTAAAGGATACCACTACTAGCATAGCATGTCATGTGGATCAATAAGTAGGTATACGATGAGGAGAAGAGAAAAAGATTAGTGCACCGTACCTGGCCCGGTCGGAGCGCATGGAGAGTAGGATCCTGCGGAGTTGGTGGGCGTCGGGGTTGGCTTGGAGGGAGGCGTAGAGGCGGTGGAAGAGGTCGTCGCCGGCGCGGACCCTGCCGGCGGCGAGGTCGGCCATGACGCGGAGGATGAGGATGCGGACGATGAGCAAGTCGGCCTCGCAGCTACAGGATTCCCCGACGGCGACGAAGGCGAGCGCGTAGGAGGAGGCATCGGCCCAGCGGTGGGCGCGCAGCAGGCGGCGGAAGTGGGCGGCGTCGAAGAAGGCGCCTGTCTGCCCCTCCAGTCTGCGAGAACCATAATTATTTATTATTATTTGTCGTTGAGCCAAAATTAAGCCAGTGGATGGAGGAAATCAGACACGTACGCGTGGGCGGTGTCGTAGAGGCGATGATGCCTGAGGAAGGAGACGATGCGGCGCAGGCGAAGCCCCGTCAACGCTCCAGGATCGCCGCGGAAGCGTCTCGTCGCCGCCATCGCTTTCTTTGGTCAGCAAACCCCCACCCACCCAATGGAAGAGGGGAGGAGGAGGGATTTTTTTTTTATGGAAGGAGGAGGGATATTGGGAAGGAACAGAGGAGGAAGAAGACGATTCTTATTTGGGCTCCGGGCTGGCTATTGTGGGCCAGCAGCCATTACCAATTGAGTATGGGTCTTGGGCCAGGCCCAGTATAAAAATGTTGATCTAGTTTATCCGAATTGTTGAATTAAGTTTGAGAAAAATGTTGAACCTAGTACATGAAAATGTTGACGGTATTAGTTTAACACTTTGAGCGTGTTAGTTTAGCTTTTATGTGAAAAATGTTGAAATGGTATAATCGCAATGTTGAATTGTTATTTTTAAAATGTTGACTGCAACATCGTACCTTCTATAACTGCATACTTTGTAGTGATAATTGCATACTTTATAGTGATAATTGGGTACGTTCAAAAAGTTAAAACGTGAGAAAAAAAGTCAAAGCATGGCAACGATATGGTAACGGAAAAAGTCTGTTTTATTTTTTGCTTGGGCCGCTCGCTCGTTGTTGCGTGGGAGGTTGTGGGTTTTTCTTGGGCTGCTACCTAGCTTAAAAGGTACACGGAAGCCATATAGGTCCCCTGACCAGGCCCTGTACGTGCAGCTTTGCAACGTTTGGTTGCCTTATCGAAGGCTCGAGCCTGTCTCGTGGCATGCAAAAGTAGCCGGCGAGCCTGGCTCCCACGAAACGAGATTCAAGTCAGTTTCTCGGCGGCTAGGCTCGCGAGATGCAGCGTGTTAGCTAACCAATGATGGTATTAGCAAATGATTAACATATTTTAATGTATATTATTATATTGTAAAGTGGATTAAGATCTAATAGGATATAAATATGTATTATATAGGTGATTCAAAAAGGATAAATATAATCTTAGTACTCAGTTTTTTTCAATCTCTACCTAATTATAAAATAAGGATTGTTTCCGTGGTACGTCATAATTTTAAAAAACACCCCCTAATATTAATAGAAATCAACCACCGTCCTTTAATATGTTGTATTTTTAAAAAAAAACTATATTGTATCTTTATCTAATCTATTCTATTTCCAAATTCTAAAGGAGGTAGTATTGCTTTTGCCCGTCAATTTCGTCCGTCGTTTTCTAATTCGAGCTGACCTCAAAATCCCGAGAAAATAATCAGTCAAAACCGGAGTGCCCCGTCGTTACGTGAACATAGAAAAAAACGCACGGCTTTACCACAATCATGACAAAACCAAAAGAAAAACACCCCAGGAATTTTCCTGCTTGTGCTGATTGCCTCGCATGCATTCTGGCTAGCTGGGCCGCGCGCATAGGCACTCGTTCCCTTGGTTCCACATGCTACAATATGGTTCTCCAACACGGGCATCACGGTATTGACCCAGCTGACACGGGCAAACAACTTGAGTAGCTGTACATTTTCTCTACAGTACACGGAAAAGGTAAGATACATGTTCCGATTTCTTCCACGGACAATGAAGAAAAATAATGGATCAGGCTGCACCTAATTGTCTGACACGTGATTAAAGAAACTAAGGAGCTACTCCTAACTTCGCTACTCTATCTTTGATAGAAAAATTCCATATAAGAATGACCAAATACATATGTATATATGTTATGCATGTCACACGGAGTATATATGAGGCACAATAATTATTAAGCTTTACCTGATTTTAGTTAAAGAAACAAGGTATTTCGTTCACTTATAGAATTTATTTATTTGTCCATAAATGACATATACGAAAAATTAATACATAATTATACAAGTCGATGTCTATTACTATACGGACATGTATAAAACATGGTAAGCTTACATCATACTTGTTGCGAATAACAAATGCATTAGAAGATGAGGTAGATTCTTCATAGATAGATTTTGATTCTAACGCCACCACTAGCTATGGGGTCTTAGAACATGATTATTATGCTGACACATGAATATAGTTTTCTTCCCGTTGCAACGTACGGGCATATTTATTAGTATAATACAATGTATACTAATACAGGCAACCAAACAGCTGTACTGATTCAGACAACCAACATCGAATTGGGCCTGTCCGAGCTCAGCCTGGCTGGCAGATGCGAGCCAGGCTCCCGTCGTCAACAAACCAACCATCAGTTTGGTTGGAACACCGCCGGCAAGAGCCTCTGCGCTCACCGCATCCTTTGCTTCCTCAGAAGCCACGGCCTCGAGTAAGCAGCACATCCTCCTTAGACTCGTTACCCAATCTGCCCTTCAATTCCACGTCTCATTTGGAGAGATAAGAAAGGCATGGCCTTGAGCACAGACACTCTTGACTAGGATGTGTACCACTGACAAGGCACATGCCAAGTGGTAGATCTCACGCTATTCATCTGTTGCTAAGGTGACAGATGAATAATGGACGATGAAGGTGGGGGAACTAATCCTGCTTTTATAGGAAAATTTAACTTTTTAGGGCCTCTTTGGAACATAGGATTCTAAAAACACAGTGTAGTGGACGCTTTCGTGGGCATCAAGTGCAAGTGCAGGACGAAGAAGACACAAGCGTCCACATCAAGCAACAACTAGCATATTAGTTTTAGAGTCCTTGTTGAATAAATATTGGTTAGAGTTTGTTAGTTAAGTTGTTAGCAAGGAAGAGATTTAGTATTTAGTTAGGAGTCTGTTGCCGCCAAGGCTATATATATAGCTCACGGCAGAACTTTGTAATCAAGCAAGTTTAGGATCTAATCTCCTCAGAGCCTCCTAGGGAGGGCGAGTTTGTTATATCCTCTTGCATAGACATCTACCGTAATATCCACCATAACACAGAGGAATAGGAAAAACATAAGAATGAAACGTGCTAACGTCTTGAATCCTATGGAACACAGGAAAATGCCTTTTCATTTTCCTTTACTTTGTTTCATGGTCATTCCTGATCGTCTCATGAAAACGTAAATGATTTGCATTTTGTAGTGCCGGAAAAGTTGTGTCTTTGGTCAGTGCTCGACATAAAATTGAATGAAATTACACTCATGCTAATGATTTGCATTTCTAATTTTCTTTGCACTCTTTTGTTCACATGGTTTCAGGAGGATAAATTGATAGTACATTTGATTTTATTATTGGAGTGTACCAGGTGCTACTTTCTTGGTTTGTAGATGAGACAGTATGCTTTCATGTGTTATTGTGTTCCTGCAGGGAGATTTTTCTAACACCAGCTGGGCACTCAATGACAGCAGGAGCTAACCAATTGGGCGTTGTTCTTTAAAGGTAAATGTTCTGTTTCTGTTCATGTTTGCCTGAGATTTTCTTACAAATCATATACCATTCATGCATTCCCTCACTCCATTAGGCCTTCTTCTATCTAAAAACAAAAGAATTGTTCCTGATGCTGTGAACACATGGTGGATTGCACATATATGTTGTGTGCTTGCTCACGATTTTCATGTTGCTGCTTAGTATCTGAAAGGTATGTGTTAATGTGAAGTTGTCTATTGATGCAGCCTATTTTGTGTTACACTCACACTGTTACACATAGTCCTTTTTTTTATAATTTTGGTGCAGTTATATTTTTTTTGCTGGGAGGTGACAGCCTAACTGAATTCAAATTTGCCTTTGTCCTTGTGTCGACAGAACATGATGCAATGGAGAATGTGGAGAGAGGTGTAGAAATAGGATGCCGCTCAACTCTGACATGATGATGAGCTTGTTCTTCTTGTGTTCATTTTTATTTTTGTCGGTGCCTGATCGCTGCCATTGAGGTTGTGTTATGGTCGACGTGGTGGTTTGGAAAGTTAGGCGCCATAATATCGCAACGTGGATGTAAATGCAGTAGGTTTATTTTTTAAGGGTAATAGAGCAGATGATATATGTCAGTGTTGATTCTTGTATGCGAATTGTGAAAACAAGTAGTACTAAGTAAGTGAAGAAAAGAAAAAAAAAGAGAGGAGAAACTGAAGCGGGCCTTAGCCCATGGAGCATAATATGCAGGAGTATCTTGCTTGGGGCTGCGCTGTGCCTCTGTCGGGTGGGCCAGGGCTCCTACTGCTTTCTTGACTGGAGGCGAGGCGGAGGGAGAGGACACGCACCGCACGGAGCAGTAAAAACGGCACTGCTGCATTTTCTACCCACCCACACCACGGCCTTGCTTTTATTTACTTTACCCATCCATCATCTTCACTTGAGCCTTCTTCCCCTCCTCTAGTACTTGCTGCCTCCAGGCAGCAAGGAAGGAAGGAAGGCAGCGGGATCGCCCCTGTTCTTCTCTTCCGCCTGCTCGTCTCTTCTGATTCCAACCAAGGTACGGTGGCATTTCCCCCCAACCCAACCCAATCCACTGCTCCTACCGCTCCCTGACCATCCAAAAACCCCATAAGCTAGCCTAGCCTAGCACAAGGGAATCTCGCATCCTTTTTCCGTTATGCTGCTGTTTCTCGGATTTAATTAGTTTCGGTGGATGCTCTTCTCCTAGTGTAGTGCAAGTGCTCTCGATTGATCCATCATGGCCCGCCCGCCTTTCTTGCTCATGATTGTTATTCTTGTTTCGTTTGCGTGCGCTCATGATTCGGGCTGGGATTTCGCTCCGATAATAATGCAATGTATGTAGCCGATTTCAGGCACCCAATTTTTTTCCATCCGCGGGGAACGCGATGCGGCACCGCGGCGGTGTTGGAGCTCATCGGCGAGGTGCCCGCCCGCCGCCGGTCGAGGACGCCGGAATGCTTCGTCGGCCGTTCGGCAAGGAGACGGCCGGCCGGATATGCGTGCGGCTGCCAAGGGTCGTGCCTCGACGCCGCCGTCGACGCGCCTGGAATAATTCCACCACAATATATTACAGCGAAGGGTCGTGGACGACGTGTTTGCAGCAGGATGAACTCTGAAACCGCCACCGGAACACCTGATTATGCCCGGGAGAATATGGACTGAATAAACGTTAACGTGATCAACAACAGCCTGCAGACCGCGCATCTGAATAAACTTTTTCTTTTAGGGTCATCTGAATAAACGTTAACGAGAACATGGACTGTTGTGCCAACCAAGGAGTACAACAGAAGATGGTATAGTATATAACTCGGATGAGATGCAGGACGTGGTTCTTCTTCACCCCGGCCACGTACTTGTTGCTTTGTGGCTCGCCGGAGAGCAAACAAGTACGTGGTTCTTCTTCACCCCGGCCGGGTCAGAGAAAGCGGCGAACGGCAGCTGCTTCCGCACGTGCCCGTCGTGGCTTGATGCTCGCACGGCCACGGTCTCCACGCCGGTGCCGGCGGACACCGCACCGTTCGAAGCAACGAGGTCAGCGCCGCGCCGTGTCGTTCTCGTGGCCGCCGAGGAAGGCGGCATGTTGCTGCTTAGTATCTGAAAGGTATGTGTTAATGTGAAGTTGTCTATTGATGCAGCCTATTTTGTGTTACACTCACACTGTTACACATAGTCCTTTTTTTTATAATTTTGGTGCAGTTATATTTTTTTTGCTGGGAGGTGACAGCCTAACTGAATTCAAATTTGCCTTTGTCCTTGTGTCGACAGAACATGATGCAATGGAGAATGTGGAGAGAGGTGTAGAAATAGGATGCCGCTCAACTCTGACATGATGATGAGCTTGTTCTTCTTGTGTTCATTTTTATTTTTGTCGGTGCCTGATCGCTGCCATTGAGGTTGTGTTATGGTCGACGTGGTGGTTTGGAAAGTTAGGCGCCATAATATCGCAACGTGGATGTAAATGCAGTAGGTTTATTTTTTAAGGGTAATAGAGCAGATGATATATGTCAGTGTTGATTCTTGTATGCGAATTGTGAAAACAAGTAGTACTAAGTAAGTGAAGAAAAGAAAAAAAAAGAGAGGAGAAACTGAAGCGGGCCTTAGCCCATGGAGCATAATATGCAGGAGTATCTTGCTTGGGGCTGCGCTGTGCCTCTGTCGGGTGGGCCAGGGCTCCTACTGCTTTCTTGACTGGAGGCGAGGCGGAGGGAGAGGACACGCACCGCACGGAGCAGTAAAAACGGCACTGCTGCATTTTCTACCCACCCACACCACGGCCTTGCTTTTATTTACTTTACCCATCCATCATCTTCACTTGAGCCTTCTTCCCCTCCTCTAGTACTTGCTGCCTCCAGGCAGCAAGGAAGGAAGGAAGGCAGCGGGATCGCCCCTGTTCTTCTCTTCCGCCTGCTCGTCTCTTCTGATTCCAACCAAGGTACGGTGGCATTTCCCCCCAACCCAACCCAATCCACTGCTCCTACCGCTCCCTGACCATCCAAAAACCCCATAAGCTAGCCTAGCCTAGCACAAGGGAATCTCGCATCCTTTTTCCGTTATGCTGCTGTTTCTCGGATTTAATTAGTTTCGGTGGATGCTCTTCTCCTAGTGTAGTGCAAGTGCTCTCGATTGATCCATCATGGCCCGCCCGCCTTTCTTGCTCATGATTGTTATTCTTGTTTCGTTTGCGTGCGCTCATGATTCGGGCTGGGATTTCGCTCCGATAATAATGCAATGTATGTAGCCGATTTCAGGCACCCAATTTTTTTCCATCCGCGGGGAACGCGATGCGGCACCGCGGCGGTGTTGGAGCTCATCGGCGAGGTGCCCGCCCGCCGCCGGTCGAGGACGCCGGAATGCTTCGTCGGCCGTTCGGCAAGGAGACGGCCGGCCGGATATGCGTGCGGCTGCCAAGGGTCGTGCCTCGACGCCGCCGTCGACGCGCCTGGAATAATTCCACCACAATATATTACAGCGAAGGGTCGTGGACGACGTGTTTGCAGCAGGATGAACTCTGAAACCGCCACCGGAACACCTGATTATGCCCGGGAGAATATGGACTGAATAAACGTTAACGTGATCAACAACAGCCTGCAGACCGCGCATCTGAATAAACTTTTTCTTTTAGGGTCATCTGAATAAACGTTAACGAGAACATGGACTGTTGTGCCAACCAAGGAGTACAACAGAAGATGGTATAGTATATAACTCGGATGAGATGCAGGACGTGGTTCTTCTTCACCCCGGCCACGTACTTGTTGCTTTGTGGCTCGCCGGAGAGCAAACAAGTACGTGGTTCTTCTTCACCCCGGCCGGGTCAGAGAAAGCGGCGAACGGCAGCTGCTTCCGCACGTGCCCGTCGTGGCTTGATGCTCGCACGGCCACGGTCTCCACGCCGGTGCCGGCGGACACCGCACCGTTCGAAGCAACGAGGTCAGCGCCGCGCCGTGTCGTTCTCGTGGCCGCCGAGGAAGGCGGCGGCGGGTAGGGACCACGCTCCAGCCACAGCTAGCGGCGGAGGCTATCGACCCCGAACACGCAACCAACGACCGGGGATGCGACGGTGCTCCGGCCTCGCCACGGCGTGCACGCCGGTGGTCCCTTGCGACGGTACCGACCTAGGGGGTGGACGGTATTTGGAATACCGACCAACCCTAGGGGCTCGGATCCCAGATTGGGTACGGGCTGCGGTCAGCGACTCGGTCGTCGTCGTCAAGCAGGTGCGGGAGCGCAACCTGTCGACGTACGTTAAAAAAAAAGGATGGATGGACCGCGCACTGTGTGGCTGGACGCGCGACGCCGGCGCAAGAACCAGGTCACCGCCGGCGTCGCCATGAAAGGAACATGCCTCCATCGAGGGTGTACCCATCAATGTAGTTAGTCAATCACTTGCTGGCAGGGCTAGGTATATAAATTGGTAGATAAATGGTCGATTACATATATTGATATGAACTTTGAAGCTGTGCCAGATTTTGCTCCGTGGCATGTAACGTTGGGAGTTTCACTCTGTGACTGTGAGGAGCAGGAGCTGCTTGTGAAGAGCGACTGTCAGGCACAGAGAAGATGATGCTGGAAGCGCCGTCGTCCTCTGTAGTATCAGCAGCTTGGAAGCGGCGGTAGAGTTGCTGGCCGGCGGCGAAGTTGCCGAGCAGTTGGTACGAGCTCGCCGAGCCGTCCATGGTTAAGCATATGTCATCGGTGCCTGAATCAATTGAACAACCGGTTCGATGAGCAGAGATTACTGACAGTTGATATGATCGGCGAATGATAAGTCGATCGATGTGCACTGACGTACACGCGGCGAGCTCCTTTTGGGTGCGGTAGAGGAATTGCAGCACGGCGGCGACCTCGTCGCGGAACCGGGCGAAGGGATCGTCGCCGCCGCCGTCGTCGAGGTTGAGCTTGCGGAGCTTGCAGAGGCCCTCGCCCAGCTCCATCATCGCGCCGCGGTGGTTCTGTACACCGATCGGATCGATTGAGCAATGGATATGATGGTTGACGTCCAAATAATTCAGGATTCATGGATCAATCGACATTATATAATGGGGGCATGGGCATATATTTATGCGCAGTACGTATAAGAAATTAAATCCAACAATTATACTAATGGACAGCCTTGGGACTCTTCGTGTCGTGTCGTGTCGTGTGTGGCCATCATTGGCTGCCAAAGCAGGTGGCAGCAACTCAAACGGGACAGACCCAAAATATCTGGCAAGCCGGCCCGCGAAACTTCCGGCCCATGCGATGGTGGAGTCCCTTCCCCATCTTGTTGCCCGATCCAGCCCATGCCCAGCCTATCCCGAATGCACGGGCCGTTGCAGCTGCAGTGGCCAACCCAACCCAATCCACCCGCTCGCTTCCCGCGAAACGAAACGCCAATCAATCAACCCGCCAAAAATTCCCACCAACACGATCGATTTCCCTCCACTCCACACCCTCATCTCCCTCCCTTCCCCGGGGCGCAGGAATCGCCGTGGAGGTTTGGTTCCCGATTCGCGTTGGGTCTAATCCAATCAGGCCAAAACCTAGACCTCACCGGAAGCGGGAGCAGAGCAGAGAGCCATGGCGCCGCTGTCGTGGCGGCACCACACCCTGCTGCAGGCGCTTCTCACCCGCGGACCTCTCTCCGAGCGCGACTTCCACGCCGTCTTCACCGCCGTCTCCGGCAAGAACCCCGGTGCGCCATCTGATCGATGTTCTCCTCTCCTCTCTTTCTCTTTGCGCGTCCGTCGTAGCCCAGCAAGTGTTCGACGAAATGACGGTTCGGCGTCGCTGCCTCGCCGGAAGTCGGCCGCCCCTGGAGTACCATACCATGTGTGGACGAAAGGGAGGGTGCTCTGGGTTGGGTTAAAAATAGTTGTGGGCACCAGGACATGGAGGCCTTTGTTCTGGCCTCAGCAAGTGAGCAGTGCTGCAGGTGCACGCTGCTTACACTGCAAGCCACAGCCAGCATTCCCGTTTTCCTTTCCCTTCCTTCCAGAGTACACCAGCCAACCCATCCTTCACTTACACTCAGTAGGGTTCAAGTGACTCGCAAGTTTCTCAATTCACGAAACCCCAACTGCCTGCCTATCTCCCAATCCAAGGCCTTGTTTAGATGTTAAAATTGGGGGTGTGAATTTAGGAGTATGATGTCACATCGTAATCATTGCGTCACTGTAGCATTTCGTTTGTATGTGCGAAAAATTGTCCAAAAATTGATTAATTAGGCTCAAAATGTTCGTCTCGCATAGTACAACAAAACTATGCAATTAGTTTTTGATTTCATCTATATTTAGTACTCCATGCATGTTATGACATTTTGATGTGACGGGGAATCTTCTTTTTGCATAGTGAATTTGGGAGTTCCTTTTTGGAACTAAACAAGGCCTAGTGAGGGGGAGCAACCAGACCATGGCGCCTCTGCCCTGGCGCCAGCGGCATCACACCCTGCTGCAGGCGCTGCTCTCGCGCGGCCCCCTTGCCGAGCCCGAATTCTTGGCGACCTTCGCTGCTGTCTCCGACAGGGACCCCGGTACCTACCATTGCTGGCTAGTCTTGCTCCATGCTCTCTTTCAATATGATTCTTGGCGACCTTCGCTGCTGTCTCCGACAGGGACCCCGGTACCTACCATTGCTGGCTAGTCTTGCTCCATGCTCTCTTTCAATATGATCCTCTCAGCGCTTGGCTTATTGCGGTGGTGGTAATACATTTGTTCGGTCTTGTGTACATCTCTGTTCCCTTTTAGAATACATACATGTATGTTGTCTAGTACATATATATGTCTCTGTTTGTCTAGCAAATCCGCTGTTTTCAAGTAAAAAATGATGTTTTTATTGGGCAATTCTGCTATTTACAAAGCCTGATGCTGATTATATTCACGTTTCTCATTCTTTGGCACAAAAGAGCTTGCCCTTTGAAGGCTGCTAGCACCTTGTTTAGGCATTGATTTTTACTTGTTGGACCTCAGTCATCATTTCTTATTTAACTTGGTCTCTCTTCACCTGCTCGTGCTCCCTATGTAAACTCATTGCCCAGTGTTGCACCTTGAAACAAACATTTTTTTGTCTGATCCAGAAGTAGCTACACTTGCTTGCTCATAAAAAAAATATGGAATTTGGACTATTGCTTCAAAGTTTTGCTCAAAATAAAAAAAATCACACGCATTATCTGAATGGCCTTCGTTCCACATGGGTTTAGAATCATTTTCAGTTCAACTGAGCCCTGGTTAGCTACTTGGTTGAATCATATATCTAGTACCAGTTGTAGAGAGTTTATAGCCTATGGGTTGCAAGCTTCTCCTAATTCATTTCACTAAATGTCTAGTCTCCAGTCACTTATTCCATATCATGACTTGCAGCCACACATCAACAACTTTTCAATGATACACTTCTCAAGATCAACAAGGAGCTAGCATTTTTGCAGTTTGAGTTGCGAGCATGCATAAACCAGTATGATGGAATGATGTATTATGGAGTGGTTAATAATATTGCTGACGAAGAATCGAAGCTTGGGACAAAGTATTCTGTGCCCCAGATTGCATTCTACAAGGGACTGGTATGTGATAGCTTGCATTGCATCGCTCAATCTGACATTACATATACAGCATTTACTTTTAGATGTACTGATGCAACTAATGATTCATTGATTACAGTGCTTAGGTCTTGTTTAGATTCCAAATTCACCTTCCAAATTTACTGATTCCTGTGGCAGTTAGAAGCAGTACTGCAGGAAGCTGGAACTGATGGGAGCATAACCAGTATTGATGCCCTCAATGTTCGGCTGGATAACCAGGTATGTTATACACTTATACAGTAATTCAGGGAGCATGATTTGTCGGTTTTTGTGTATTTATTCACCGCACATCATCATATACATATACTAAGTGGCCATAAGCTTGGTGTAGCTCATAATAATTATAAATGTACAAGCAGTTAAGTAAGAACACAGTACTTTCATATATACTGATTTTTGGTTACAATGTCATCAATGATAGCACCTTTCAGTATTTTCTCTGGCACAGCATGGCAGCGCTATTTGTATACTGATTAAAAGTTTAGTCTTGATTGCAATATGTTGTCACGAGTTGTTAACTGTTCTTTTTTCCAGGTCATAATTGTGGACGGTTCACAGGACAGCCAATCTCGTCTTCCTACTTCCATAAAGAACTTCACGATGAGCCAGAAAGAGAAAACTCTCGATGAACTGATACAGGATCGTTGGCTGTCATACACCCCCACAGGCAAGATTGGTCTGGGCATCAGATCATTTCTTGATCTCCGGAGCTGGTTCCGTGATAACGATATCCCATCGTGTGTGGTCTGTAACGAAGCTTGTATAAAGGTACTGATACGTGGTGATCATGATTCTCATCAGCTGCCTTGCTCTTGTTATAAATTCACTGTACAACCTGCTAAAGTCGTGATATATTTTTTCTATTGTTTATGTTTTGCAACAGGCATCAAGCTGTCCTAATGAGGGGTGCAATGTAAGGATTCATGAGTATTGTCTGAAGAAGAAGTTTTCACAGCGAAAGGTAGTCGCCTAATTCTAGTTAGCATTGTTACCTTTTTTGACGACCTGCTAATTTATCCTCATATGCAGGCTTCAAGAGCATGTCCAGGTTGTGGTACCGAATGGCCCCGTGAGGATGGTGAGGCTGCTAGTGATGATGATGTGAATGACCCTGGGGAGGATCAAGTTGCATCAGCTAGCCGTCGTTCATCGAGGAAGAAGCGCAAGGGAGTCAAAGCTGAACTGGTGGAAGAAAATAACAATGCAGGTCCATCAACGGCGGTGCCTAGGAGGACGAGCATGAGAAGTGCTAAAGCCGAGGCAGTCGAGGCTGCTCAAGAGGCGTCTTCTGCAGGAGCTTCGAAGGCAACCAGGACTTCCAGAAGAAGGAAGAAGTGATGATGGTGGCTAATGAGTGATAGGTAGTGGGATTGGCAGGCTCTCTTTTGTTATGTACATATGGTCGATGGTCATTTTGAAGCAGCAATGCTGCAGCTTCTAATGCTGGCAGAATATGTAGCCTTTCAGATGGTGTTGCAAACTCCTAGAGCTTATTTATCTTGTGACAGTATATCAATCTAGCTAGAATGGGTACCATTAATCTTGTTTGGAAGTACTAAAGTTATCTGAGCACTGAAAGGGTTTGCTGCCTGTTGATGTCGGTTTGAAGACTGCTTTGATCTTTTCACTGCAAGTTCCTTCATTCCAGTTGTTAAGATAGACACCAAGGCATTGCCTTGCCCAAGACTAAGTTCTACATTGGCGGTCATTCCTGGCCTGTTGTGAAGTAGAAAGCGAATGGAGGGTGCAGGAAGAGTAATATTGGAGTAGACTTGAAAAGATGCCGGATCGATGTGAAGGTTTCAGAAACTGCTTGTTTTTTGAACTTCATGATTAAGGGGGTATTTGGATCCCTTCGACTAAAATTTATTCATGTCACATAAGGTTGTTAATTAGAGGTATTAAATATAAATTAATTAAAAATTCATTACCTACAAGACGAATTTATTAAAGCTAAATAGTCTATAATTTAGACAATATAACGCTACTCGTCTTCCAAAAAACCATGACTTATACAATTAGTTCTATAATTAATTTATATTTAATATTGACTAAACTTGAGCCCCTCAAATCCAAACACCTCGGCCAAGTGCTTAGGGACATTATTGTGGGCGAAGAACATGGATGATGTTGTCGGCTGCTTGTTCGTAAAATTCAGAGAAATCGGTTAAGGTCTGCTGGAAAACTGTCTCAGTGCTTCAAATGGAGCTATGGCATCCGTACGAAGATCGTGAACCATTACTCCGGGCAACAGCTTGCCTGAGCCTGACCATTCTTCCCCGTGAGAAGAAATAAAAGTTGAAAAGAAAAACAAACTGAAAATAAAAAAAAATTAAAAATAGACCAAACCAGCCCTCTTCCCCGTGACTGGGCCGGCCGGGCTACCATTGAATAATGGGCCTCATGCTCCCTACCTCCTTTAGCCGGATGCACAAAAAAAAAAAGCACAGGCACAGGCGCACAGCTGGCAACTCGTCTTCTCCGCTCCGCTCCCCTAGCCTCCCACGATTTATCCCCCTTCTCTCTCTCTCTCTCTCTCTCTCTCTCTCTGGCAGGGCCAGGAACGCGTCCTTACTCGGCTCTGCCTGGGCAGGCTCTCCGGCCGGCGGCTGCCACTGCTATGGGCTTCTCCATCTGCTCCGGCCTCCTCCAGCTGCTGCTCTTGGCTGCCTATTCTGCCGGGGCGGCGGCGCAGTCGTCGCAGCCGCCCTCGCCCGCGAGGATCCTCGACGCCGCGCTGCAGGGCTACGCGTACCGGGCCTTCGTGCGCCCGCACACCGGCATTGTCTACAACGCCACCCTCCCCGCCAACCTCACCGGCATTGCGGCCTCCGCGGTCCGCCTGCGCAGCGGCAGCCTCCGCAGGAAGGGCCTCCGCGGCTACTTCGAGTTCGCCGTCCCCACCGGCGTCGCCGTGCAGCCGTACGTCGAGCGCGTCGTGCTCGTGTACCACAACCTCGGCGGCGGCTCGTCGGACCACTACTACCCGCTCCCCGGGTACACCTACCTCGCGCCGGTGCTCGGGCTGCTGGCCTACGACGCCGCCAACCTGTCGGCCGTGGGACTGCAGGAGCTCGACATTGTCGCGTCAGGTAGCCCGATTTCTGTCACTTTCGGCGATGTCAGGGCGGTGCCGGCGGGCAGCGCGGCGCCGCGGTGTGTGGTGTTCGATTTGAATGGCACGCCGCAGTTCCGGGACCTGGAGGGAAGCAATGTGTGCTCGACGTTTCGACAGGGGCACATCTCAATTGTGGTGAACTCCAGTGAGATTGCTCCAGCTCCTGCTCCACCTGGCACAATTTCCCCACCGATACCGACTGAGGGAGGCCATAAGAAGGGAAACTCAAATGTGTGGAAGATTGCCGTTAGCGTGGTTGGGGCTGCCATAGCATTGGGTCTGTTGGCTGCACTTGTGCTGTGTTTGGTGAGGTACAAAAGGGATAGGAAGTTGGAGGTTATGGAACGGAATGCGGAGGTTGGGGAGACATTGCGGATGGCGCAGGTTGGGAGGACACAGGCACCTGTGGCCTTGGGGACACGGACGCAACCGGTGATTGAGAATGATTATGCTGCATAGTATTCTTTTGAGCTTTTCGCAGAGTTCTAGTCTAGGAACTAAAGGATTTGATGGTGATGGCTAGCGACCGGGTTGTCCATCGGTTGGTTGAGGACTTGAGGCAGCAATTTTTCCATATCAGTGAGGGCGATGCTAACTGTTAATTTCAGAGCTCAGGTTCTGCTCCATGAGGGTTCAGCGCATTCTTTTGGTGGGTTTGTTCAGAAGGTTGCATTTTGTACTGCAAGCAATGGCTATTCTTCATGTTCATAGTTGCCATGTTCATATGATGGGAGTTCCTTTCATCTCCAAGCAAAGCAAGCAATGGAGGGGGGAATGTTTATCATATCAGATTAGAAATCCTCAGTTATTTTTTGGGGTTGATGTATTCAAAAGAAAATGGGCTTGGCAATAAAGCTGAGGTAACATTCATTGCACATTGCGTCATGCCGAGTCGGAGAAATTCGTTCATCCATTTTCAATTCGACTTCATTTCTTTTTCTTCTCCTTAATGTTTAGACTTTAGACAGCTGCTAAGATGATGTAGTCTTGTACATGTTTGCTTATCTAATTTGTGGTAATTAGTCTGATCTTGTCAGTTTGGATTTCATGTCCATTTGTTTTTTAGCCCGCTGTGTATGTTTGTGTATGTTTTCAGGAAACTTTCAATTGTTGTTTGGGAAACAAATTAATTTCTAATTGTAAATTTTTTCATGATCTGAAATCGCTCTTGTCAATCCCAAATTTTCCAAGTTCCACTTTTTAGTGCTTGCAATGTAGGAACTAGAAGGTACGTTTAATGTAAGCATGACCAATCCACAAAACAAATTGGAAAACAGAGGGATTTAAGAATGCTCTGTTAGAAAAATTCATAAGCTCCTCCTTTTTCTTCTGGCTTGGCCATCAATTATCAAGTTAGTTATGAGTATTGTAAGTTTCATGAAGAGATGCCATTGAAGACCTATCAATGAAGAAAAGATGTGAGTATGAGGAGTGTGCAAAATAATGAACAGAAGGATTCAAGAACGCCCTGTTTGAAAAGTTCCAAAGCTTATCTTTTTCTCTGGTAGTATTCTAGCATGGTTGTCAATTGTCAAGTTGGTTAGAAATATTATAAGTGTAATGTAGAGCTGTTAGTGGGGACCTAGACTATTAACGAAGAAAAGTAGATGCATTCATTTATACATTGACTCATTTTGAACTCTGTTACAGAATCAAAATCTTGAATAGGGAGAGGGCATGAACAATCTGTGATACGTGATCTGGCCAAAATCTTTTAAGGTGCTCACTTTTGAAGCATGCACTGTTCTTTACGGGGTTCACTTCTGTTGTCGCGTGTTCAGGTATCAGGTTCATGTTAGAAATCATAGGAGCATGAGGAAACTGAGATATGGTTTGTACTTGTAGATTAAAGTTTGGGAATTAGAGCTGGAGTATGACTGCCACTTCAAATTAGGCACACTTCTAATTAGGTACACGGTACACATGCTATGATGTCTCAAAAATTAAGTTGTTCAAGGTAACATGGTATAGTGCTGAAATGAGAAGCAACATTGAGTAGTACACTACTAGTAAATTAGTAGCACTTGCTGCAATCACAAGCATATGTATGCATCTACAGTAAGTTAAACTAGCTACCTGCACACACGCGAAGTGATACCTTGGTGGACAGGTGATGCCAAGTATGGGTGTCTGTAGGTAGAACAGACAGAAGCAAGCTCACACTGGAATGCTGCTGCTTGTGGACATGGGGAAACCAAGGCAAGTGTGTTTTGGTTGTTTGGCTGGAGAAAACAGCAGCTGGCGGTGTCTCTGGGCTTTGCCTTTGTTTGTTTCTTGCCATCACACTATCACAGGTTGTTCAATGAGCCATGCTGGGGAAATGGTGTAAAAACTTTTGGTTGTCTTGTGTGTCAGCAAGACACAGGTAGGGGCTTTTGAGATTGCTGGCAGCATTGTAGCGGAATCTTTGCTGTCAGTATGCACGGAGCGTGCCAGGTCATGTGCGCTGGCAGCTGGCCGCCCCATTTGCTTCCTCCGTCTGGAATGTATGTGCTTTTGTTTTGTAATGGGAACGCTGTACACTAATCCCCATACTTTGTGTACTGAAGGGTTAAATTAAGTGTTGTTATACTATGCAGTTTGTTTTCTGCTGATTAAGTGGGCATCTCTGCTGACTCGGGAGCATTAAGATAGTACATACGGCCGGATATGTTTTCTAGCACCAAGAAGCTGCTGCTTCTGGACTACTAGTAATGCATCATTAGCTAACAAGCAACACTCCAGACAAAAGAAACCAGTAGGCTACTGCTTGTTTGATGGTATAATGTCACGCAGTACCAGCAGACACCAATGCTGAACAGTAGAGTAGCTGTGTGAGGAGAGGGTTCTTCCTTCTTCGTGTGTGATCTCCCATCAAACGTTTTCACATTATATTATTACGGGACGATCAAGAGAGGTACGGTCAAAGTCATAGGTCCTCTAGTAGTGGCGTGAGATGAAAAACTCCCAAGCGAAATGAAATATACAACTGTGAAGTTAGCTTAGTTAAAATATTAGTACAAGAAAAAGGATGGTGTGTCAGGTGGTCCACGAGAGGGGAGGAGGACCTCATCTAGTTCATCGGTTGGTTTAGGGAACAAATTTTCCATATCCATATCCATGATGGCGATGTTAACTGATAATTTCAGAGCTCAGGTTCTCCTCCATGAGGCTTCAGCACATTCTTTTAAAATTTGGTGGATTTGTTCGGAAGGTTACATTTTGTAGGGCAGGCAATGGCTATTCTTTATGTTCGTAGTTGCCATGTTATATGTCCCATGGTCCTCCGAGCAATCCCTTGGCCAAGACTACAAGCATAACATACAGATGATTGCATCCGATGGGGATGACACATTGATGGGCGAAATTATGCCTCCATCAACCCTTCTGCTCAACCCAAGGACCACGCATCATGCATGCATCGCTTTCTACCCGTCTGCATTCTACTCAATTTCGCATTATTATAAACTTTAATCAGGACAGTGGTTTTTCATGTACTGTGTTTAAAAAGATTATTGAAAACATTCTTTTTCAGCATGTGCTTAACATTATGTACCCTATCGCAAAAAAATGTTTATATGCTATCTCCATGCATCTATATACATGATCATTTTTGTTATTTGCATTTTATATCATGTATATATACAGTTTAGCAGAGTCGACAAAAGTAGCACCTGATGTTTTCCTTTTTGTGGCATGTATGCATGTCTCCTTTAATTTTATTTATTGGACTGTCACTATCACTATGATTCTTCATGCTTAGTACAATGATTTTTTATCATTTAGTACAATGATTTGGTATTAATAAGGTTAAGTAGCAATAACGTACATTATTGGTGGATACATACTGGGAAACAAAATTCTAGTTTCAAAAGAGATGCAGTAATAGGTTATACAAAATATTATATGGAGGAGCAAGCCAATGCGCCGCCGCGCCGCCGCCGCCGCACCCGTCGGCCAGGACACCCACGACGACGAAGCGGATGCCGGACAGGGGAGGGAGCCGCGTGGAGCCGAGCGGGAGCCGGAGCCGTGACTGGCCGGAACGCGCAGCGCGAGAGCCGAGGGAGCCGAGCGTCCGATCCTGCGCGTACGGCATCGCGAGGGGTGCGCACCGGGGCTCGCGTGCGCCCGGTGCGCACCCAATTTTTTTCCATATAATATTTTGTATAACCTATTACTGCATCTCTTTTGAATCTAGAATTTTGTTTCCCAGTATGTATCCATCAATAATGTACGTTATTGCTACTTAACCTTATTAATACCAAATCATTGTACTAAATGATAAAAAATCATTGTACTAAGCATGAAGAATCATAGTGATAGTGACAGTCCAATTTTTTTCCGACGAGTCGCTGGCAGCAGCCCGCGCTCAATCTCGGCCTTTAGTGCTCGATCCAACGGCCTTCGAGACCCCAGGGGTGGTCGGTATTTCAAATACCGTCCACCCCCGGTCGGTGTTTTGTTCACCGTCCCGCTCTTGGGTGTCGCACGCAGAGGACGCCGTACGCCGCGGTGAGCCGGAGCGCCAACGCATCCCCGGAACGCTACGCTAGTTGTCCGAGGAGAGCCGCCGCAGGGTGGCCGGGCCGGACTCGTCCGTCCGAGTTCTCGCTCTGGGGCTGCGGCGACGGCGTCGTGCCCTCCGTTCGTCCGTCCGCGAGCCTGGTCGGCCGGGGATCGAGAGGTCCTTCCTTGGGCCCCACCCCACCCCACCCTACCAGCCCGTGCCCCGTGGCGTCAGAAGGAAGGAAGGCGCCTCTTGCTGGCTCCGATCCGTGGCTCGCCGGAACACCGTACCGGCCGCCGCGTGCTGCTGGACTTGCTTGTTGAACCCACGCCGGCGCGTGGCGCGACCACCAACTGCCCTGCCCGTGCCGTCAGAAGGAACGCGCCTCTTGCTTGCTCCGTGGCTCGCCGCGCGCGTTCTGGTGTCTGCTCGCGCCCACGACTCCCCTCCTCTACTACCGGCCTGTTGTCCACCATGACGGCAGGAAATTGTGATTGTGATTTGCAATTGCAAGCAAGGGACCATGGAACCAAGCTGTGTGCCGGCCGGCGACCGGGACGCGTGTTCATAAAGGACCCGCTATATATTTATTCCAAAAAGGAAAATAAATTATTATAATAGTAATATTTATAATAAAAACTGGGGATGTAGAATTCCTCGCGTCTCCAACTCAACTTTTTTTTTTATAAAATATAGTAATGCCTTTTTTTGTTCCAGAATATTGCCTTAAGCACAACACATTAGTTTTTTTTTAACGTGCATGGTCTGGAATATTGTCTTGAGCGTACTGCATTTTTAAACATGAAAAATAATATCCAATATGTTTTTTACTATTCAGTTTTAGTCAAATCCAATCTGCTAAATGCTAGGCTAGTCAAATCTAAAGAGTCAAACTTCCAACTCTGTATGTCATGGTGTAACCTACTGTCCCAGATTGATCCTAACTCAGGTTAACATTAAGTGCAGAGAAATTGACACGATTGTCGCCCCAATTCCATGAATCCTTCTGGATGAATTCCAACAAAATAAGCCCTGATCATTTTACTAATAAAACACAACATTTTTCATCCTGAACGATTTTCAACTGAAATCACCTTCTCTGCTCGTAGTAGGCCTATCAGGTTAGTTATCTCCGGTACAAGATTGGATCGACGATACACACGTCTGACCGCTGAGGCGCTGATCTAGAAAAAAAAGGAGAAAAGGTTGCAAGCTAGCTGCCTACAAGAGAGGATCAGAGGATGAACGAGCTGTCCCAAAGGGTGCCTCGCTCGTGCTACTGCTAGCTTCCGGCCAATCGGCCATATGATCGACCTCGAAATTAATTCACATAAACTGACTAACTAATTCTGCCTGGGATTGTATCTGCTCCCCGGCGCCGACCTCATGCTGGCGTTGAACTCCTCGTTGGCCTTCTTGGCGCCTCTGCCAGCCGTCGTCGGGGTCGCTGGCCGTTGATGGGCAGCGCCGGCGTTGGCATGGAATGTGTTGGTGGCCGTGGCCGCCGTCGGTGGTCGTCTCAGCAGCAACAACCTCCTGGCCCTGGACGCCGCCCAGCCTTGAGCGTTGCCGTCCGGAGGCTGCAGTGTCGTCGCCGGCGATGCTACTGCTGCTGTCGTAGTAGTGCTGAGGAGGAGGAGGAGGAGATGGAGCAAGATCACGGCACTCATGACCGATCCGCAGCATACAGCCTTCATCGATCAATCGATCGATCTGCGCGCAGAGACTTGAGCTGTGACTGGCTTCACTTCACTTGTAAGCAGGAGTAGTAGATCTTAATTGGGGCCGGGTGATGTGGTGGTCGATGGATGTGTAAATGTAGGAGTAGTGCTGGTCGCTGTTTGGGGTTGTGCAGTAGTAACCGCGGTTTGTACATATATATTGCAGCCAGGGCAGGTAACATGCTTGCGTGTTTGGAGTGGAAGAAGCACGCTGCTTCCACGTCCATGGTCCACTAGATGGGAACATGCAGAGAACATGGATGCTACTCTATCTCCTCCCTATCTCTAGTGCTGGAGTGGAGCAAACTGCAAAAGGGCATGAGGCATATGGCCGAGCTGTAGTGAACATGTCACCCTGAGATCTGTATGCATCGCGTTATTTATTTATATATTTTGCAGGGGGAAGAAACATACAGTGTGCTCTTCAGTTCTCTCTGTCTTTTCTTGAGCTCTGGTCGGATCTCAAGCATGCAGATGCAGACGCCTAAAATGTTCGATAATTCAGACATCTAGATACCATTACCATCCTGCGTGCATTCTCTTACTCTCTCCAATAACATAATATTTATCTGGTCAACTGCTTAATATGGTCAGTACTGATGGAGTTCTGAATGCCGACCATGTGAAGTTCATCTTACTTTGACTAATATTTGTCCATATTCGGTCTCGTATAAACTGGATTTAGTTAAGCCGCGCCTATGTCATGTGATCAAATCATACGCTCGCTTTTTTGGGCTATGTTGCAGTTAGGATTGTTGAGAATCTTATTTGGTCGTGCCTACAATTATACGGCAAGCTTCAGTTTCAGATCGGCAGTGTGAGCAATGTACGGCTAGTAGGTCACAACCGAATCAGACGCAGATATAGCGCCATGCTCTCTCCTTAATTTGCAACTGCAGCAGCAGCTTTGTGCTCTGGAGTTACTCTGGAGCAAATTTGACCAATAATAGGCCTATCCATATTCCATTATAGTTGTGTTCCTAATGCTGAAATCTACCTTCCCAGCTCTCAAGTTGATCATTGCTAGTACTGGTCTGATGACAGTTCATGTGAACTTGAACTAGTTGCACATATACACCAAAGTAAAAATGTCATGATCCAACAATTCGAGTAAACAATGCATTGCCAACTAGCGAATTAAGTCTACAAGTGCGTCTCCACATGAACAGGTGCTGTCCAAGGACCATCTGTCTCTCTATTCCACAGATTTGACCTTGCCGAGCTCCAATCCTCCTTCCTTTGCTCCTCTGCAATCATTGAAATATATTCATCCTTGCCTTGTTTGCTCCTGGACCACAGTGGTTGATGGCATACTCAAACTAACATGGGGGAACTTGGACTAGCACTACCACTACATAGTCTACATTTCTAAATTGTAATGTTTAGCATATACATTGGACGGCTGCCCTGCAAATGAGATGGCACACTTTCTTGTGTGAACAGAATTACCTATGCTCTGCCAACTTCAACTCCCGCCTACTTGTTAACCTTTTGCTTTTCAGACAGAGACATAAATTCCATTAGCTATCCAACAAACGATGCCAAACATATTATGTGACAAAAACAATAATCTCATCAACAAAAGCAAAACCATTAGTTATATCTAGTTTTCTGGTATAAATGAAATAAAATCTTGGGGATGTAGCTCAATTGGTAGAGCACTAAATTATGCATGTTAGAGGCATGGGATTTGATTCCTTGCATCTCCAATCAACTATTTTTTCTTATTAAAAACATTTCACTGGTTTAATCTTTTAACACTCAATCCCCACTAAAACGAGGATTACTCTTTTAACACTCAACTCCCCGCATAAGCCCAAAGGCAATTCTTCCACCACAGCTTGCTCGACACGGCCGGTCACCCACCCTAGGCTGCGCCTGACCCTTGCCCAGGTGAAGAAATTCTTGGAAATGGCTGAAGGTGTTTTAGTTTCTTATTACGTGGTGAAGCTCAAACTCATGTTTTCTGTGTTGCTCCGAGCCTCGGGTCCAATTCATTATATGCTCCTATCGAGTGCTTTAACTGCAACCTAAAGACCATCATGCTGAAAACCTGCGATCATACATATGCAGGAGCTAAGGTACATATATGCAAAATTAATTAAAATTGGAGATGTACCTCAACTGGTACAACATTGTTCTACCCATGATATAAAGGTACAAGGTTCAACTCCCCGCATCTCCAACAAGAAGATTTTTTTTAATTTAACTTCCTTTCCATGTATGCAAAAGGGATATGAAATACTTATAGAGTGAAATTAATCAAAAGTTAGGGATCTAGCTCAACTGGTTACTCTGGTAGAGTGTTAATCTATGCATGATAAAGGTATAGGGTTCAACTCCTAGCATCTCCAAGAAAAGGTTTTTTCTTTAATTTCTCATTCATGTATCAAAAGATATATTAAAATGTTTATAGAACAAAATCAATTGAAAGTTGGGGATGTAGCTCAACCGGTAGAGCGTTAATCTATGCATGAGATAAAGGTACGCGGTTCAACTCCTCGCATCTCCAATAATTTTTTTAATGCAAGAGTTTTTTTTATCTAATTTCTCTTTCATGTATCAAAAAATATATTAAATATTTTTAGAGCAAAACCAATCATATGTTGGGGATGTAGCTCAACTGGTAGAGCGTTAATCTATGCATGATAAAGGTACGGAGTTCAACTCCTCGCATCTCCAATAATTTTTTTAATGCAAGAGTTTTTTTTATCTAATTTCTCTTTCATGTATCAAAAAGTATATTAAATATTTATAGAGCAAAACTAATCATATGTTGGGGATGTAGCTCAACTGGTAGAGTGTTAATCTACGCATGAGATAAAGGTACGGGGTTCAACTCCTCGCATCTCCAATAATTTTTTTATTGCAAGAGTTTTTTGATCTAATTTCTCTTTCATGTATCAAAAAATATATTAAAATATTTTTAGAGCAAAACCAATCATATGTTGGGGATGTAGCTCAACTGGTAGAGCGTCAATCTATGCATGATAAAGGTACGGGGTTCAACTCCTCGCAGCTCCAATAATTTTTTTAATGCAAGAGTTTTTTTTATCTAATTTCTCTTTCATGTATCAAAAAGTATATTAAAATATTTATAGAGCAAAACTAATCATATGTTGGGGATGTAGCTCAATTGGTAGAGTGTTAATCTATGCATGATAAATGCATGATAAAGGTACGGGGTTTGACTCCTCGCATCTCCAATAAAACTTTTTTTTTCTTATGCTAGAAACCAATGCTGCCGTTATTTTCTCTTTCATGACAATGAACATCGGTGCCCTAGTTTTCCAAGATGCAACCAAATACCTTCTAATTTCTATTCAAATAATTTACCAACAGGTTAGATCAATTAGACTCAAGAAACAGCCATAGCGGAAGTGATGATTTGCACGATTTTTTGAGTCAAGAATCCATAATAAAAAACTCGGCCGGGTAGGAAAAGACCGCCCCACCGGTATCTTAAGAAGAAGCCTCGGCTTCCCCGACCGAGAAAATCCCCGAACCCCAGCCCCGCCCTGACACTAGGATCTGTAACCCCTGGGAATTGCCTGGGCCATACACGGTCCTCAGGCCGACCTGGGCCGGTTCTTAACTAGTGCTTTGGCACACGGGACTGACGAGGGAATTTTTTTAACCACAGCCTGAAATTCGCTCCCACGAGGATTCGAACTCAGGACCTGTGGAGTGCCGCTCGAGTGTCTTAACCACTAGGCTAAGCACCCTTTGGCCAAGAATCCATAATAGCATATGGAGCTTTGCAACCATGCCCTAGAGTGACCATGATCCAGAGACAAAGAACTCCAAGGAATTCTAATGAGATTACATCCAGATGGCATCGTGAGACAGCAATCAAACAAACTAGAGTTGAGAGAGAAGTTCAAAAAACACATATGAGATGGGCATCCCCGCCTTTAAAATTGACTGCATCCAATCCATGAAGTAACTGACAATATTTGATGCCACTTTGTTCTTTTGTTGATTCTCATGAGCTGTGCAAGTAAATAAGAATATAAAAAAAATAAAACTATAATTGGAAATTACATTTAAATCGGGGATATAGCTCAATTGATAGAGTATTGTGCTCAAAGCATGGCCAGAGGCTCGAGGTTCTGACTCCTCGAATTTGTTTTTTTTCTCTCTCATGGATCAAGCGTTTTAGGTCAGGATAAACAAACAGGTACGAGAGCGAGATCCTCCAATGCAACTTGATGATTAATTGGTACTCATATAAACAGCCGGAGCAGAAGGAACGATCTGCACGAATACAAAGACGGCAAAACTAGCAGATGGAACTCTCGCCCAGGCTGTTAACATTTGAAAAAAAAAGATGAAAAATAAAATTTATTCTAATGGACAAATAAATAAAAATAGGGAATGTAGCTCAAATGGTAGAGTACTGCTCAAAGCATGACCGGAGGCTCGAGGTTCGACTCCTCGCATCTCCAAAATCCTTTTATTTTTTTTTTAAAATTGTTCTCCTCTTATGGATCAAGCGTCTCGGGTTTTTGAATGGAATATTTTCTGAGAAACATGTGAATATAATACATTTGTAACGGAATTAAATCATACAGGGGATGTAGCTCAAATGGTAGAGCGCTCGCTTTGCATGCGAGAGGCACGGGGTTCGATCCCCCGCATCTCCATTTCTTTTTTTTTTCAATTTTTCGGCCGTCCCTCTCCTCAGTCCTGTCCTCACCGGTGTCCGCCCCCACCGGTCATCCTCAGGTGAATGCCTTGCCTGCCACCCACCTCGCCATTAGCAGCAATCCGCGCAGCTCCCTGTCATCCTCCTTCCCGCCGCTCCATCCTTTTCGCTTTGGATTTCCCTCCACTCCACCTCGCCGTTTCGTTTCCTCCGCCGCGCGCTGTCCAATCCAGTCAACCCCCGGTACCCGATGGCGTCGTCGGCGTTCAAGTCCACCACGCGCCGGGACCTCCACGCCGCCGGGGACGCGGCGGCGGGAGAGCGCGGTCCGTGTCTGTCGCGCCGCAGCGGCGGCACGGCGCCTCGGGGTCGTCGGCGGAGGATGCTGGCGCTGTCGGTGGGAGGAAGGCCTCGCGGGCGCGGTCGGTGGCCGACGACGCGCCGCCGTACCGGGCCTCTGAGGTCAGTCTCTGCTCCACATCTCACCCGTCCGGTAAAATTGTGTCTGTAGAAAAGTTCCCCTCTTTTTATTACGGTAAATCTATCAAGCGACTGGTCGCGCTCCGGTTGCAAAATTTGTTTGTGTCCCTCTCTCTAATGTATGCCATTCGTAGTCAGGCCAGTGTGTTTTGTGGAAAGCTATTCGTATTACGTTGGTTCTCTATCTGTTGGTTCTCTATCTGTCTCTGCTGTTTTGACAGCACAAAAACATGTTGACAATATCCCAATAATTCTTAAGAAACATAATACTACAAATGCAGGAGGCATATCCAATTTTGCTTTAGACAAATAACATGACAATCTTCTGAAAGAGCAAATCCTCACGTGCCATTTAGATAAAAGCTGTCACATGAATTGGGCATCTACAAATTATGGGTATGCCTATTTTTTTATGAAAATACTCCAATACCCCTTTTGTTATTCCAAATGAGCACCTCGACAGCTCTGTTGTCAGGGTGTTCTGCTGGTGATGTGCGTGAGACTGTTTTTCAATTTTTTCTGTATAGATTTTAAACAATTTAACTCGCTTCCCATGTTAGAGTTTGGAAATGCCATATGAAAGGAAGTACAATACAGCCATCGAGGAGGCAAGAACTCAAGCATGACCTTGGTTGCTTTGACAATATCTGCCTGCTTGCAGAAATACTCAACATCTGTTAGTCAAAACCTAAGAAAGCAGTAGTGCAGTGACCGAATGGTAATCTCCATGATGCACAGATGTTTGCTAAATGAAACTAATAAATTTTCAGTTTGAGGTCAGTCTCTGCTTCACATCTCACCCATCCGGTAAAATTGTCTCTATAGAAAAGTTCCCCTCTTTTTATTACTACTATGGTTTGCAAAATTTGTTTGTTTTACTCTGTCTATAATATATGGTCAACTAGTATATGCCGTGTAGAGTAATTGATACTCAGTCTGGAATTCCGCATTCTATCTCCATCAATCTGAATATGACTGACATCAGGGGATGACAATTAACAGACAGTTTTGTCTTGCTACATCTGTCAGACAGATGCAGAAACCAGGGATGCAGCAAGGAAATTGCAGTCATGGAGGACTCGGCATTCAGTTCCGGAAGTATGTACCTTTAGATTGGATGGTTTATGTGTACTTTAAATGAACTTGAATTCTCATCTAGCAACACCCTCACAGGGAAAGCATGGGGGAACTGATGCTAGCTGTTCATCTCAGGGGTCAACAGCCGGAGTGGTACGGGAATAGTTTGTTAAAATTTGTACTTTGGTCAATTGATACATCACATGCCAGTGACTAAAAGTGTGTTTACCTTACACAGGGTTGCCGTCAAATGGATGGAACTGCCCATTCAGAATCTAGCACAGCTGTTTCTTCACCCGGTCATGATCTTGAACATGTAAGAACTAATGAATCACTCGTATGAAGCTATTGTTCTTTGCAATTCCTTGGTGTAGCTATGAACTTGAGAAAGGATTACTTTTGACTTCGCAGTCATGCATTTTTCCTATTTTTAGGGTTATTAAAATGGACATGCCAACATGATGCCCACTTGTTTCTCCGAGTTCATAGCATGTTCCTTTTCAATATAATACTAGAAAAATGGTGCGTCTCTATGGCCCCCGATCATAATAAGTGTTTGGTGTTGTTTTTGGTGAATCGAAGTGGAAAAGAAAACGGCACAATATATTTTGTGAGCAAGAAAGACATACAAAAATATGATGTATTTGTGAACTTGCTTCATTTTTCTTGTTTGCATGCTTTTTTGGTCTCAAAACCATCATACACTTGTGAGATAGTTACTGCTCAAGTGATGATTCTATTTCAAAGCCTTCTTACTGTAATTTTCATCAGTTGTTTGTCTTGAAATTATATTTCTGTACATGTAAATGCAAGGTTAAAGGTATGTGGAAAAGAAGCATAATTATCATCAATGTAAAAAACAGTGAAGAAGTGCTGATGTGAACACACTTGCATTATGAATGAAGAGTCAATTTTGACAGTAGTCCGGTGCTATACCATGCAGTTATGCTATAACATATAAAAGTTCATATATAGGTAATTAGATTATTTGTTTTTCTCTTAAGATGGGATTGGGTCCTATATGGATTTGACATGGAAAATAAACAGAGGGCATCATCGTGGTATATTAGAGATACTATGTACAGATAAGATGGCTTGGTTTCTTTGATTACATCAGGTGAACGTTTAGAGTAGATTATACATTAGGGCATCTAGTGCTCTGTTCATCGTAAGCCAGTGAAATAGCATAGTCCAACTGGGCATGCCTAGCCTTGATGGATCAGTGCACTTATAGGCTGTCTCTTCCTCTTCCATTCTATCTATATGGTAGAATTTGGAGCTTCAAAACCGTAGCCGTCCTCAATTTCTCATGGCCTTTTCGCTCTACAGCCATTGCATGTTCCATGGGACTTATTAAATTGTTTGTTTTCTTGTCTTTACTTAAACACATGAAATAGGGCACCAAATATGCATTTATCACTGGCTTATGATCGATTGCTCTCCCAGTTCCACATTATTTTATTTCAGAGGAAGTTATATTATTTGGTTAATAAGCTAGCTTCTTGGTAGTGCAAGTCCATCCACCTGCCAGTCCACAAAATCTGGTCCATTGATCAGGATGGTATTTCTTATGTAATGGAATAAATGGTTGGCAGAGTATTTCTTTTGGTCGGAATTTGGCAATGCACCAACTGTGTTAATTTGAAGGTTGCCGATGATGATTGCAGTTTGAATTGCATGAAAAGGGACATGATTGTTACCTTTATTCACTTACTAATCAGATAGAACTCCACATGTTCCCTGTTTATAACAAAATAGCTTCAGAATGCTGCATCTATTTCAGCACATACGCTTTTGTAAATTGTAGATGCATCTACTCTTTCTATTTGTTTGTCCTAGACATCAACTGCAGCTGGAGCAAGCCATGTCATTTATTCGCAGTTTTTTATACCACATTGCATAAAACAAAATGTAAATCACCTGTTGAGGCATATACTCGAACACCTTATGTATGTGAGTGTTAGCAGCCGGAGTTTTATAGGCATCTGGATCGAAAGCAACTAAAATGCCATCCATAGCGGCGTGGGGGAGGTCGATGGCGCCAACATAGAGGGCATCAAGGGTTAGTCCTTCGCATCAAGCAGCAGCTGCATCGTCACCTCTGCCAAAATCGTTGTGTTCGTCAGATTCAATCCATCTGACAAGCAAGTAGCAGAACACGGTTTTGAAGCAGCAGTGAGGGTCGAGGTGGGGAAGTACCAGCCTTCCTCAAGGGAGAGTCACACGATGATGACGAGGAGAGAGGCAGTTAGAAGAAGCGGCCGCGGCCAGGGGCGGAGCCAGGAATTTTGGTTAGGGGGGGCCGGCTAAACGTCATCAACTTATGGTTATAGTTATGTTGTCAATAAATTTAGAAATTTGAATATATTTTCACCGTACCGCACTCGTGTAAAAAATCCTAATATAATTACAGTAAAAATGATATATAATTCTATTATACAAAAGGAAGTGTATACAGCGCAAAACTATTTATATGTAGGAACATCTAACTTCTTTTTTCATTTCAGTCACACTCTGCGTATTTTTATATTATAGACGTACGAGTAAGTGTATTTGTTATGAGTTCCGTTCTTCCCAATATACTATCAAGCAATTTCTTAGAAAATCATCTCTCATTTTATTTTGAAGAATGCATGCTCGTTGTTGTTGTGAAATGAGTAAAATTAGAACAAGGCGAAACAATCTACCACGGAAAAATGATTCTACTACTAAGTATAATTGCTAGAGAAAACAAAGTGATTTAAGAAAGCAATGTTGTTATTTAGCCGCTGAAACTGCAACATTTGTTCACGTAGCTAAACATTGAAGGACCAGTTAAGTAAACAAAATAGTTTAGACTAGCATCAGGGGATACTTTTTATTTTTTGCCGTTTTGTTGAGGGGGGCCATGGCCCTCTGCCAGCCCCCCTGGCTCCGCCCCTGGCAGCGGCGGTGCCTGCTGCCTTGAGTCCGGCGATGCAGGGGCTGTGTATCTTCCATTCCTTGTGCCCTCACTGCGTCCACATCTCCTCCTCGCACCAAGTCGCGGCCATCGATTTTCCATGCACGAAGGGGTGGGCAGGATGGAACGGCAAAAGAGGCAGAGCTGCTGCCGCAGCGACATGGCTACCCGTGGCGGCGTTCTTTTTTTTTCCCCTTGGGGCGGCCTTCGCCGCGTTGGAACGAGGAGGAAGATGGCATGGGTTCCAGACTTCGCGAGAGCTTTCGGGTTCCAGACGAAGTGGGTGGACGGTCGAAACCCGCATCCGATGGTTCACATCACGAGCTCACTTAATCGAACGACTAACGAGTTAATGGTTGACGTGGTTTAACGGGTGAGCGGGGAATGCACCCGCTCTAGAGTAGAAAGATCGCCAGGTTGAAAATGTGTTTTCTAGAAATATTTTGCTAGTTTTGCTTTCTGTTTTAAAAGGGGGAACTTTTGCCTTTATTTCCAGCTTTTGCTTTGAATGTGTCTTTGCTGATTTCTCTACATATTCTGTCTAGACCTTTCATTCATATTTTATTCTCTTGTGCTAATTTGTTCATGAGTCATGATGCTACTATTTTTCTTTGATCAATAGGCCATTTGGCAGCAGAACCATTCTACTGCTCCAGTCGATCCAGTTCTGGAAATTCCTCCTGAGTTTGATCCAGATTCTGCTGAGTTTATCTCTGATATAAGTGATTATGCTTATGCAACAGAATACCGAAAGAAAGATGTTGCGGAAATTCCTCTTGATTTTGATACAGATGCTACTGAACTGGTATCTGACATGAGGAACGGTGCAGCTAAACAGCATTGGGAGCAAATAGAAATTCCTCTCGAGTTTGATACAGATGCTTCTGAGCTGGTTTCAGACATATGGCACCATGAAGCAAACCAGCAAAGAGGGCGATTGGAAGCTCCTCTTGAGTTTGATCCTGACACATCTGATCTGGCTCCTGACATTACAGAATATACAATAAAACTCAAGCAGGTCCGTAAACTGTTATGCTGACTGTGTTCTGCCTTTAGTTAAATGTAGCCATCACTCATTAATTGTAACCTTTTACTGCTTGATTGCAGTCGCATGAACGTGCTCGAAAGCTCCGGGCAGATTTAGCAGTTGAAGAGCAGCGGGAACAAGAACTGAGTAGAATGCTGAAGGACATAGTAACAACTCCAAATTTTACTGAGACACATAAAAAACGGCCAAGAAGAAAGGTAATATACCTGCTAATCCAGAGTTCCAGACACTACTACAATCCATTTATTCATGCTATCTAGAGATTGGTTTGTGTTCATATGCAATCTTGGTCTTACCTTTGTATCTGCTTTTGGATTACAGAGTAGCATAGAAAGAATGAAAGTGTCAAGGCATTTAGCTGAAGAGGCAGTGAATTATTTCGAGGAATGTGTTTCAATTTCAACACTGGATAGCACTGATTTCTCATCACCTGAGGATCCTCAACCAAATTCAGCTGTGAATGTCCAACCAAAGAGCAATAGTAGGTTTTTTCAAAAAGAGCGATCAAGCTTTCAAGAACCCCACACTCCAGCTGATCAACGTGGCCTTCATGAGGTAAGTGATCTTAGCTTGGAGTTTTCTTGTTCAAGTTCACCTTTTGAGGTTCTTTCAATATGACCCTGTATTAGACTCAAGTTTGAATAATTCTTGGGATATGTTGTGCACCCTAATTTCATGATATCTCCAGCACGTTAAGTGTTCTGGATCATGGGGAGCACCACAAAATTTCACTATTCTATTCAGAAGTTACATATATTTTTCACTCTGTGGAGATACGAACGTAGAATGTAAACACCTTTTAAATTGATTTTGGATACGAAACATGGTGTTTCTTACCAATAGTTTATAGTGGTCCATGAATGCTTTGTATCAATAAATTGTCATATATCATAGTATTGTCATTCATATTGTCAATCTTCTCCAGTTCTCATATTCTATGATTATCTATATCATTTTTATGTCGGATTCATAGATTTGTTAACTATCCTCACCTTGCATTTTCCATGGCATGTATGACTCCCCCTTCTCCCAGGAATCGGACAAGCAAACTCAGTGCTCAATTAGCATAACTGCATCTGATGTCTCTGACAGTGTTATGTTTAGTCATATGAATGCCCCTGGTTTGAAAATTAGAAGCAACTCAAATGATGATCTCGATGGCTTTGACACTCCACGGAGCAAAAGTTCTTGTTTCTCTTTCACCCATGAGCCAGTTAAAAATGTTGAAAACTGTGATGTCCGGCAATACCTTGGGAATTTCGGAAGGGGAAACAATAAAGAGCTAAGAGAGACGAGGTCTACTTATTTTGCTGATGACTATGTCTCTCTGAAAGTTAATCCGGACTTACTAAAGGATATGGTAACCTTTCAGGATCGATTGCAATATGGAGGGCTTGTTATATGTAACATTAGAACATTCTGACAGAGAACAGAGTAAATTAGTGCCCACTGGCCAAAGAAGTTATGTAATTATCATGATGTAGGTGTAAAGGTATTAGCATTCAGCAACTATTTGTATTGTGGGTGTATTTATCTATCTATTTTTTTCTTGCCAAATGAATATTTTTTCCCGACTTCTATGACCTTCTATTATGTTTCTGTAACAATCTAGCATTAAAAGAAGACATAAAAAAACTAATTGCATAGTTTTGATGTACACGACGAGACGAATCTTTTGAGCCTAGTTAGGTCATGGTAGGACAATGTTTACCACAAACAAACAAAAAGTGCTACAGTGTCTGATGTGACTTTTTCACCTCACTTTTCACCTTTTCTGAGTGGTTGGTCCATGTCAATTCTATTTATTTATTTTGCCAAAGAGGTCCATGTCCATATCGGTTGTCGATCTGGGGGTTCTCTATGCCCATTAGCATTGTCATTAAAACTGCAGGTTTGACTTGTTCTATCTTAGCTTATATTCTTATTACTACTTCCATATTAGTCTGCAGGATTTAGAGAACCATTGGTGAGGATATGCCATTGTTCTTGTAGTACGTGGACAGTTGTCTCCAGGTTAAGTAACTTGCAGCCAAACATGTTGCTTCATGACGGGTGAGAGATTAGATGGAAAGTTTGGAGTTTCCTTGTCTTTGGTGCAGGAATCTGATAACCTAAAACATTTTTACTTCGTCAACTCAAAGACGGGGGTAAGGTTGATGAGAAACGATGTTGACTGCTAAATCAAACACTCACCTCATTACCTGCACTACAACCAAACATGCTTTTGAGTTCTTCAGACTTTTACTGCTGAGAAGACTGAAACTGTTATGTGTTTGGCAGTTTTCAGCAGTTGTGGTGCACCGATTGTGACTGTGTATATGAACGCGAATAAGCTGGATTTGAATAATTGATGCTGCTTAATCATAAATACATTTTTTTTGAAACGTAGTCATGAGTACAGTAGATTTGTAAAGTCTCTCTCTGGTTGATTGTGACTAATGAGTAACCTTTTAGTTGCAGAATTCCGATCATACTTAATAAGCAACAGAGGAGCCAGGAGGAACCGATCGCGACCAGATTGGGAATGCCTCGCATCATCCTTTGTTTAGACTTGGACAACAAGTTAACCTTGTTCTATTGTTGATTCTTATGAATGGTATTTGCGATATCTATCTATCTATTATATATTATATATACTATAAAGATTCAAAACTTTCAAGAACCATGGGGCCCACAAATCAGTGACACTAATTTTACGTCGAACCAACGACAGTACATAATTTTTTCGTCCATCAAACAATCCAATCCAACCACGACAGGCAATTTTTAATGAAAAACGGAAACACGGAAACATACCAGGACTCATCATCGTCCAACCACGACAGCCAAGAAACACAAAAACAGAAACTACCAGAACTCCTCATCGTTAATAAAAAAAGTCTTCTATATTTTTATTAAATGTGCGTGTCGCACGTGCGTTCTTGCTAGTAAAAAAAGGACTTACTGCAATTATAGAAAAGATAAAGAATGATAAAATCAACTTAAGTGGAAAATTAAAATAAGTTGGGGATGTAGCTCAATTGGTAGAGCATTAAGTCACGCTTTCTTAAAGGTACGGGGTTCAATTCCTCGCATCTCCAACAAAAAATATATTTTTTTAAAGAAAACATCAAATTACAATTTGTTCTGACTTTTCTAGAACAGATGAAGAAATAATAATGAGAGAATTGTTGAGAAGTGAGAATGCCACACTTGTATATTCTAAAGGAAATCAAAGTCACGATTTCATTTGTCGATGTTGCAATTCAACACAATACTATTACGGATGTTTTGTTTGTTGTGACAGCATACCATGTTACGATTTTCTTCAAAGGGGGCATATCATGTTATCGACGCACTCATCTCCCACATATTGGATTGTTCGATTTTGTATACCATTGAGTGACCCATGAATTCTCAAAACAAAAAAAAAAAACAAAGAGTGAGCCATGAATGTCAGTTCTAGATTTGGTTCTCATTTTGCCCATTTTTGCAGACCGGTTTGACTTCTGCTATCTTGTACAATTATATTCTTATTACTTCCGTTCCATGTCAGCCAGCAGGGTTATGGAACAATTGGTGAGGATATTCCTTTTATTAGTCCGTGGGCAATTGTCCTTGCAGGTAACTTGCAAGCAAGCATGTTGCTTCATAACCGGTGAGAGATTAGATGAACGTTTTGAAATTTCCTTGTCTTGTTTAGGAATCTGGCAACCTAAAACCATTTTACTTCACCAAGTCAAAGAGCGCCAGATAAGGTAGATGAGAAATGAGGTTAACTACTAAACCAAACACTAGCTTGATTATAACCAGTAGTAGTACAAGTAAACCATGTGTTCTTTTATTTTTTTTCAGACCTTTGCATTTGGAATACTCATCAAATTGCCGCACAGATTCTTTTTTAATATAAAAAACCTCTGGGTCTTTGCACTTAGTAGTTTTCAGTGCTTGCGGTACGGTTGTGCATCTGAATGTGAGTGGGGAAGCTGGATTTTAAGCTGGTTGCTTAATCACTGTGGAGCAACAGTAAACAAATTTGAGGGTCCTTGGAGCTGCAGAGGATTTCTATTTGTTTTGGCTTTGAACTGATGCTCTTGTTGCACAGCAATTACGATATGAGGCATTATATCTCAAAAAAAGAAATTACGACATGAGGCAGCGCTCTAGCTCAGTTTTTTTTTTTAGAAAAAAACGCTCTAGCTCAATGCATGGACGGAACTAATTTATAGCCTGATGGAACCGAACGGAAGGACGTACGGCGTTATGCTCTTTCAGTGAACATCGGCGTCGTGACGAATTGCTTATACTAGTGTAACGGGAGAGCCTTTGATTTTGTTATTTCCCGTGCTGGCAGTCATATGTTCCACATGATAAATGATGGGAGGCTGTTAACCTCAATGGCTGTCAGTTTTCTGAATAATTCTCGGTGTACGCTTTGTGCCGTGGCAATTTTGGATGGATGGATATCATGGATGGTCCTCGAGCCTTCGCAAATCATGCTTAGCACATATTCCTTCTGTATAACATTTAGAAAAGACTATACATTAGTCTATTTTTGAACCAAATATACAGCTTTGAGAACGGATGAATGAAACGTCTTAATCGATTTCCTGGTAAATGCAGTCCACAAGTAAGATTGGGGAATTTTCATACGCCTTTGTTTTTTTTTGCAATTTTTTAAAATGGTAGATAAATAAAAGGGAATGGCAATTGGACTGCTTGTCACCTCATGGCATGAAAGACGTGATTCAAAATGTGATCCTAGAGATCGTATTGCAGATTAGCTGACAATAATGCGCATGTATTGTCCTTTTTGGACTAGTGTTTAGTAAGTAGTAACAGTATTCTCATCTGAGTTGGTTGGCAAAATCATATATTTATTTATGTCAAGAAAAATCGAGTGGTAACAGCATCCTGCTGATTCCTGAGGATGCATGCATTGCAGCGTCTCGATCATGAGTTGTCGTTTTGTTGGCGGAGGTAATTAGCTGAAGTTTTGCCCTGCCACCACTTACTGTGGTGGATGATCGAATGCTGATTGTGGCCTGGCTTTTGGCTCTTGCAGGAAAGAAACAACAAACAAGGCAATGCAGCAGAGCATTGCTGTGCTGTGTTTGGACAGGTGTCGTGATGGACTGCATGAGAAATGAAACCAACGGCTCGGGAACAAGGCAGCAGTGTGCATGGGCACGGCGGCGATGGGAGGCTACAGCTACAGCCATGCCATTGCCATGTGTGCGAGTGCAGCAGAGCGGCGTCCAACATGTGTTTGCTGATTACGCAAGTATCGCAACGCCATTTTCGTCCTGTTCTGCTCTAGGCTCGAAGCCAGAGGCGTGATTATGCTACATGTCCTGTCTTTGCTTGCATGCCTTCTCCCCACCGTTCGAGGCGCGACTCCGTTCCGTTTGGCATGCGTCAACCCTGGCAGCCCAATTTTTTAGATAGCAAAGATTGCAAAAATCTAGTACATGATTTTTTTTTTGCAAATATACACAAGTATCTTAATCCACTACCGTCTAACATCTACAAGTTTTACATATTTTCAGGTCTCTTTTTTTTCAAGAACTTGGCTGAGCAAGCATTTCGTTAAGAAAAAGAGAGAGAGAGAGTTTACGCCTTAAAGATGCGACTAAAAGAGGCCAAATTATATGTGAGGTTCTGCCACAAGTAAATTGGTTTCTTTGGTCGATGAACTCAACCACTTATTTGAAAACAGACACATGTCATTCATTTTAGAAAATGTCATTCATTTTTTTTTGCTATTTTCGATTTACAGCTTCAAACCAGGCTCAATCATTCTTGATGGAGTAACTGATTAGCCAGCTTTATGTGAACTGCACACGTAGGCCAGCAACGGGTTCTGTTCTGTTGGCAGGCGAGCAAACGATTACAGCACCCATGGAAACAAACAGGTTGTTTTGTGGTGTGATGTACAGCTCTAGTATTCCGTAGTAGCGGACGGGACGGGAGAATTGGAGATGTTGACCAAAACCCCACCGCACCACCGCTGCCTCCTGCCTCTTGCCCGTGGCGTGGCGTGCGCTATAAAACCCTCTCCTTTCCGTCCATCTCGCCGGCAAATTCACCGGCGAACGAAACCAACACGCCGCCACGGCGCCACCATTCATTCATGCATCAGGGAGCGAGCCCATAAGTAGGCGTACTAGAGAAAGGGAACACATTCGCCGCCGCTTAGAGATCGATCATGGAGAGATCTCCTCCCCCTGTTTCCTCCCCTCCTTCCTCCTCTTCGGCCTCCTCTTCCATTTCCATGGACGAAATTCCTAGTACTACCCGCAAGAGAAGGGCGACGACGACACAGAAGAAGGCCACCACGGCCGACAAGCCCAAGAAGGCCCGCCGCCGGAGTAAGGACGACTCCGCTGCTGATCCTCCCATTCCCAATGCCGCCGCCGCCGCCGCCACCGGCAAGAGGAGCTCCGTCTACAGGGGAGTCACAAGGTACGCGTCGGCATCTGCATGCCTCACTTTCCTATCCCATCCCATTTCCTGATTCCGATCTAGTATTTCAATCGCAATTCCCCGCGGCTCTGCATTGCTGCCATGTTTCTCGAAAGCAATTCAGAGTTACTGGAAGACTTTCCGATCTCCAGCACACAACAGCGGAGGCCATGTTTGCGACGGTTGTTTCCTTCTGTTCACAATTGCTGCTTCCTTCCTGTGGGGGTCGAATCTCCGGCCACTTCACCCACTTGCATGTTGCATTCACCGATTATGTCTGGATCGCAAAGCTGTCTGTCAGTTCCTGTTTTCACTGCTCACCGTAGGGCCTTCTTCCAAGTGTTGCCATGTGCTCTACTGCCTGCTGCTCTGTTTGCTTCAACCCCAACTGTCACTTTCTTTCTCTGCTTGTGCATTTTCCCACCGCATAGCATTTTCTTTGTTCAGAAGAGAAGAAGAGGTCGTTTTCTGATAGCTAGGAAGTACGAAGTTAGTTCATCCGCATTACTGCCAGCAATCTTGTGGTGCCCTGTTTCTTGGATTTCTTTTTCACTCCTTTCTCCTTGACTTCTTGTATGAGCGTTGTAAATTTCTTTCTGAATTAAATAATTAATGCTGCTGCTCACCCACATACGCGTCGCATTGCATGCGTATCAACAGGCACAGGTGGACAGGCAGGTTCGAGGCCCATCTCTGGGACAAGCATTGCCTCACCTCCATCCAGAACAAGAAGAAAGGCAGGCAAGGTGTGTATTGCTACTGCCGGTATCACAAATGATTCAAGTTTTTTTTTTCAGTTGCCATGTTCTTTTATTTTCTTCTGAAAATTTGTTCCTTTTCATCTTATTTATTTTTCAAGAGGATAAAAAAATTGTAATAAGTGGATTGATCAGTGATGCTAATAGGAACCCAAACAATTAAGGTCATTTGTCCTCTGCAAGGATCCTGGTGCATCTGCCAGTAGTACAAAGCTTATTTCAAAAGTGCACCGAATTTTTAAAGGCTGACATTCTGATCAGACCTTGTTTACCTCCTTTCTTTCGGTTATCTTTGGTGGGGGGCCTTGCCTGGTGATATGCATGTGACTGTGATCTACTTCTGCTTGCTGCTGTATTGGTGCCCCTACTCAGTAGTCTATTTGGGTAAGTCCCACAATTAAGCACTAAATATATGTATTCCGTCTTCGCCAGATATGCTACTTGTCACCAGATCGTGGTGTGAACTGCATCCTTGTCTTTGTTATGCAACCAATTAATTGTCTATGATCTGCAGGGGCCTATGATACTGAGGAGGCAGCTGCTCGTGCGTATGACCTTGCAGCTCTCAAGTACTGGGGTCCTGAAACAGTCCTCAATTTCCCTGTAAGTTCCTGCATGCTCCTAGAAAACAAGCTGCCCCCAATTCAGCAAGAATCGGCCAGGATTATTAGTGTCAGCAAACTACTCCTGCATTGCAAACTTAAACAGAGTGAAAGCGAGAATGGCTTCTTTTGATACATGCTCAATTGTTTATGAACGTGACACCAGCTAGTAATAATAAATTTAGACGTCATTGAGCGATGAGCTCACAAGTCACAACCCCTGTCGACTTGTTGCAACTAGTAGTAGGAAACATAAACGTTGTAGGAACAGACAAGACTAGCCTACATTAATGTGTGGTCGTGAGCAAGCAGGAGTAGTAACTAGCCGTCGAAGTTTGTTTGCATTTGGTATGCATGTTAACTATATTAGGTGAAATCAATCGACTAAGCATGGTGATTTGATTGATGTAGGCTGAGGATTACTCCAATGAGATGTCCGAGATGGATGGGGTGTCGCGAGAGGAGTACCTGGCCTCCCTCCGCCGCCGGAGCAACGGCTTCTCCAGGGGCGTTTCGAAGTACAGAGGCGTCGCCAGGTACTACTTGCTATTCAGTGCTCTTGTTTTAATCACCTATTAAATTAGGCTCTACGATCATGCACATAGAGTCTACACCAATGCTTTTGTTTTCAACTAGCACATGCAGAAGCCAGCAATGTTCATGGAACACACCTGGCAAATCTGTGCAGCTCAAGTACCAAAAATGGAACTGAGAGTGGGGTCCAATTCCAGTCCCAGAGTGCAGGCTGACTCAAAGACAGAAACCTTTGTGCTGTAGTGTTCTCTAGTCGGCTGACACGGCTTGTTGGAGATGAGGTCCACCTGTATCATGACAACCATGCATCACCTGGGCCTGTGACACGTCACAGGCCAGCCATGACACATGCATGCATGACTCATCACTCATCAGCATTGCGCTCCTGGAAATGCCAGCTCTGTACTGCATGCATCAGTTAGGTCCTGTTTAGTTCCCCATCCCATCACCAAACTTTCAAAAATTCTCTCTCCAAACTTCACTATTCACCTATCACATCAAATCTCTCTCCTCATGTATGGAGTACTAACCGTGGATAAATAAAAAAACTAGTTGGATGGTTTTGATGTACACGACGAGACGAATCTTTTAAGCCTAGTTAGGTCATGGTAGAACAATGTTTACCACAAACAAACAAAAAGTGATACAGTGTCCGATGTAACATTTTCACTCCACTTTTTCTCTTTTCACATGAACTAAACACTGCCTTAGTTTTGAAGCCAGTGCAGCACTTATTATCTCCTCAATGTTCAGAGATGCATGTCTTGAATTCATTTACTATTTAGTTTATAAGCTAAAATTCTGTTTTTTCATGATATTCCTGTTTTGATGATCCAGGCATCACCACAACGGCAGGTGGGAGGCACGCATTGGGCGGGTCTTTGGGAACAAGTACCTCTACTTGGGAACATTTGGTATGGCTCCTATTCTTTGAGATTGATAACAGTTTAAATGCTACTCTTGTTTGTTGTAGAATACTATTTTCCTGCAAGGGTCACCTAACTTTAACCAATTTTTATGATGATCAACCTAACTTATACACGATTCAATGGCTTGTATTTTTTGTTTCCCTTTAATGCTGACTTGGTTATCCCCAACAATACAGTACTTTCCAGACATGCCAGTGTCTTGCCCTTTTCTTAAAAAAAAGGGAAAACATTGGATCTGATCATCCATCAAATCAGATCAAACTATAATAATAGTATAATACTGATTCGTTTTTTGCTGATCCAAAACTGTTCCTTTCCTGAATGTCAAGATCAAGAACATGAGACCAAGATACTATCATATAAGCAATCCCAGAAGACTGATCCTCCAACAGTCCAAATTGTCCTTAAAACTAGTTGCATGCAATCGGCAACCTGTTGGCTAATTAGCAGCCAAAACTACATGACCTCCAAACTCATGTGACAAGCACGTGATGTGAGTAGCCACCACTCACCTGCCAGCCACTGCCAGTTGCAGTAAGAATAAGATGGTGCCTAGGGATCTTCAATTCCTCTGCATTGCCAGCCTTTGTTTTTCACTTGCCTGTGTGACTCAGCACCAGCAGCTAGTGATCTCTTCACGTGCATCAGGCATGCCCTGTGTGACTGTGTCAAAACTAGATCAAGATTCAAGATCCAGACCACATACTTGCTTTTGCTGCTATTACAATTGCAAAAGGCTAGTAATTGAGGAAAACACTTAGGTTAACTACTTGCACAGATTGGACATGTCCAATGACTGACATGTGCAAGTAACAGCACTCTGTCAAAGTAGTAAACAGCCATTGTATGCAATTTAGTATATCCTGTTAAGCACAACTGTGCCCGAATATATGATCATCTCCTGCATGTTGTATTTTCAAACGAACAAAAATATATTATATATTCACCCGAATCTGTTTGTCACCAAATATGTCTTACTTTCCAAATGCATTGTACTTTAAGAACAATCGCACTTGAACAAATTTTGCATTGTGGAGTTTCTCAAGATACTAGCCGAGCCATCATGTCAAAATTTGTATTTTTCATGCACTCATTCAGACAAACTTACCATTGTTCACCTGTTTTCTTCCTGCAGACACTCAAGAGGAGGCGGCCAAGGCCTATGATCTTGCAGCCATTGAATACCGAGGTGCCAATGCTGTAACGAACTTTGACATTAGCTGCTACCTGGACCACCCGCTGTTACTGGCGCAGCTCCAACAGCAGCCACAGGTGGTGCCAGCACTTAACCAAGAACCTCAACCTGATCAGAGCGAAACTATGGTTCAAGAGTCTGACTCAAGCGAAGTGAAGATACCTGATGATAACGCAGAAAAGTGAAGACACCTGATGATAACGCAGAGCTTGATGAGAATGCAGAGCCCCTAACAGTCGATGACAACATCGAAGAGAGTTTATGGGGCCCTTGCATGGATTACGAGCTGGATACCATGTCAAGATCTAACTTTGGCAGCTCCATCGATCTGAGCGAGTGGTTCACTGACACAGACTTTGAGAGCAACATTGGGTGCCTGTTCGATGGGTGTTCTGCAGTTGATAAAGGCAGCAAGTTCGATGGGTGTTCTGCAGTTGATGAAGGCAGCAAGGATGGTGTAGGCCTGGCAGATTTCAGTTTATTTGAAGAAGGTGATGGTAAGCTGAAGGATGTTGTTCCAGATATGGAAGAGGGAATACATCCTCCAACAATGATCAGTGTGTGCAATTGATTAAGCAACCTATAGGCATTAGTCTGTCCCTGAGATCTGAGACATCCAAGTAGGTTTTCACTTTTCAGGTGTCCTGTTCCGGTCATGGGTACACTTGATTTGTCCAATGCCACAGCTGCAAAGAAGCTGAACTTGTAGAAAGCCCCGTGGCATTTTGCTTAGCATTAGACAAGCGTGTTAATGTTCCTTAATTCTTTGAATCTGCTCCATGCTGCTTGACTAACCTCGAGGGATTGTCTCACTTAGCCTAGATTCAACTAATCACATCATGATGAATCTGAAATGTGATTTGATGGTTGTGTAGTATCACAGTTTTACATGGCAATGCTGCCAATGCAGCATATATTTATTTGTTTCAACAGTTTACATGGCTGTATTTCAAATAGCTTCAGCTTAAGGAACATAGCTTTTTTTTCAGAATTATCTTAACAGAGACCTTACATGGATTTTTTTAAAAGCACATAATTTACCCAGATGCTTAAAATAACTTGTCAGCCATTGCCCAAAGAATAAAAAGATAATATGAAGTTGTTTTTTTGAGCGAAACACAGAAGGGGAGGCCCCTGCTGTAAATTTTATTAAAGTAAAAAAGGTAGAGTCAATACTTACAGAGCACTAGAGCTAAAAAGACAAAAGATAAACTAAAAGAAAGCTATAATAATATGAAGTTGTAGACAAGTACTCCCTTCGTTCTCAAATATATAATGTTTAGGACAAATAAATTAGTTCATTTTTGAACTAAATCGCTTGTCCTAAACGTCATATATTTATGTACGGAGGTAGTATATTTTTCCCAGTGAATCATATATATTCATCTACGGAGGTAGTATTTCTTTTCCAATGAATCATATATGAACTTGAGCTTTATATTACTAGTATCACATCCTGATGTCAAAAGTTGTAGATAAATATTTTCTTTTCAAGGCATCATACATGAATATACACGGTATTCACATCTTCAACATCCAGTAAAAGAATGGACAAAAATTTAAACATCCTAACGATAGCATAAAATTATCTCTTTTCCCGTGAAGCACAAACATGACTACCTTTTTAGCATTCTGAATGATGGCATGTCTTGAACGCTAGAAATGCCCCCGGTAGTAAGCTCCTTTTCTAATTGAATTCGTGTAGACTTCAGAACCTCCTAGTAAAATAGAAATAGAGATGATCAATTCAAACAAGGTGATGAAATGGAAAACCATTAGCATGCATAGGTTATTGTCTTAGTGAACAATGCTCACATTGAATTCCATATAACTAGCTCGCCTTGCGAGCCATTGAGCATCAAGCACTTGAAATGCTACACAGAAAAGGTTATCG
>OAMR01000314.1:1243780-1257724 GCA_900205405.1 Echinochloa crus-galli
AAAAAAAAGGCGCACAAAATCAATTCCTGTGTAACTAATATATAAAAATGCCTTTGCCACTTTTCTCTCTATTATAAGCTTACTACCTGATCTTTCCCGAAATAAAAGAAAATTATTTATTCTTGTAGTAGATCCCTACCTTGAACATTCCTTTCCATAACACACATTCTGATTTAATTGGCACACAAATATAATGCACGATTTGCCAGTGTTTTCTTACTTATTTTTGGAATATGTTGCAGGTGAAAGCAGAAACAGTAAAGAACTGAAATCCAATACAATGCAAAAGTCAGGAAGCAGCTCTGGTTTGAGAATTCACAAGAACAATATGTGTGGTGATCTGGTCTGGTGGAGATATTCATCCGATGCTAGGAGAACTCACCTCTGGTGATCCGAGGGGATGGCAACGACACCGCTGCTGCAGGTGACCGTGCTGACAAGTCGACCTTCATCAAGAACTGATCCAGAAGGGAACGATTTTTGTTTTCTGAAAAAGTGACGGCATGATTTCGATCGAGGCATCCCCGTCATCTTGTTAGCCCCGGAGCTTTTGCTTGTTGTACGTACTAGCATCCTCGAGTGCTGGACTGCTGGGTCTCCGGTTTCATTCAGCTGGGTCTCCGTGTTCACTCAGCTGAACTATGCGAGCAAATTGGCAACCCGAAAGAAATGTTTATTCTTGATGGCCATCGCTGATGATTCTGATGGGCATTGCTTTTTTTTCCAATCGAATTCTTGATTTCGTATTGTAATAAGAACGCTTGTCGGCAAAGCCTGTGCAACAACATTTGGCGCCGGGGCAAAATAGTCATTTTACTTGTGGGTCCCGCATGTCAGGCGGAAGAAACCGTTTAGTTCTAACAAAATTCATTAAAAATGGCACGCACGTAAGCGAACTTCGCGATGATGACATGTACGTGTCCACGAACTTTTTAGTGGCATGTGCGTAACCACGAACTTACATAATGGCATGTACGTAAATGACTCCCAAAACTTCCCTTCCCCTTCCACGGACATCCAAATCCACCAAATCCCTGCTAGGTGCTAGCAATGCTGCGGCGCAACCCCACCCGCATCGAGCTCCGGTCCTCCGACCGCGACGAGCTCGAAGACCACCTCCGCGCCGCCGCCGGCACTACTCCGACGGCCTCCACCCCCACCGGCTACACCACGCCGCCCCCAGGCCCGCCTCCGCACGCCTCCTCCCTCCTCCACCCGCCGCCCGGCGCCGCGCCTTCCAAAGCCCAACGCATCGGCCTCTCCACCCCGACCCCCCCTCCGAACCCCAGACCCTAGCTCAATCCCCCATCCCCGATCCATGGAGGTCGAGATCAAGCTCCGCCTCCCCGACGCCGCCGCCCACCGCCGCCTCTCCTCCCACCTCGCGCCCCGCCTCCGCCGCACCCACGCCCAGCGCAACCTCTTCTTCGACGCCGCCGCGCGGACCCTCGCCGCGGCCACCGCCGCGCTCCGCGTCCGCCTCTACGGCCCCGACGACCGCGCCCCGACCCGCGCGGTCCTCGCGCTCAAGCGCCGCCCGCGCCTCGACGCCGGCGTCAGCCGCGTCGAGGAGGTCGAGGAGCCGCTCGACCCCGCGCTCGCCCTCGCGTGCGCCGACGACCCCGCGCGCCTCGGCGGGGTCGACTCCCCGATCGTCCGCCTCGTCGCCGCCGAGTACGGCGTCGGAGGGGACGCCGCGCCCTTCGTCTGCCTCGGCGGGTTCCGGAACACGCGCGCCGTCTACGAGCTCGAGGAGGAAGGTCTCGAGCTCGAGCTCGATGAGACAAGGTTTGACTTCGGGACCAGCTACGAGCTCGAGTGCGAGACGGCGGAGCCTGATCGCGTCAAGGAGGTGCTGGAGCGGCTGCTCACGGTGGCCGGCGTGCCGTACCAGTACTCCCGCAGCAATAAGTTCGGCTGCTTCATGGCAGGGAAGCTGCTTCCTTGACCTTGACTAGGCAATGGTCTGTTCTTGGTGTACTTTGAGTGACAATAACATTTTGATTAAGGAAGGCTGCTCATGAATCTTTTTGGTGTATGCTTTCGCTTTGCGGCATATGTACTTAAGCCTGAGCGCTATATATCTGATTCGATTTCACCTGAATCCTCGGTGCCATCTCACCTAGCATACCAATTTGGCATTTCTGTGAAGATTAAGTTCTTGGTTAACTGATCTCTGTGCTTTTCCTATTATCCATGTGAAACGCCCTGGGCTCTTGCAGTTCCACTTTGCTCCCACTTTGATTTGTAGTAGAGTACAATCCATGGAGATGCCTGTCATTTTTAAGTGGGTATGGAATTTAGTTAACCAATTATGCTAATCCAACCTTTTGTGCTGCGACTTCCATTCTGTCTGCAAACTCTTACCTGATGATGCATCATTGTTGCCTGACTACCTGCCATGTTCAACTTCAGGAAAATAAGTTTGCATTTGATGACAGACCTGCTTGTTGTTCAACATCTACCACATTTCCACGGTTGGGGGCCTTCTGCAGTTGCCCTTGCTACTGGTTGCTGAGAAGCACCTTTTGGCGTTAGCTCAAATCTGGATTGTTCATTTATCTTGGGGAGAGATGACCGGATTTTTTTTTCTCCCCTTCGCAGAAACAGTAAAGAACTGAAATCCAATACAATGCAAAAGTCAGGAAGCAGCTCTGGTTTGAGAATTCACAAGAACAATATGTGTGGTGATCTGGTCTGGTGGAGATATTCATCCGATGCTAGGAGAACTCACCTCTGGTGATCCGAGGGGATGGCAACGACACCGCTGCTGCAGGTGACCGTGCTGACAAGTCGACCTTCATCAAGAACTGATCCAGAAGGGAATGATTTTTTGTTTTTTTGAAAAAGTGACGGCATGATTTCGATCGAGGCATCCCCGTCATCTTGTTAGCCCCGGAGCTTTTGCTTGTTGTACGTACTAGCATCCTCGAGTGCTGGACTGCTGGGTCTCCGGGTTCTGATGGGCATTGCTTTTTTTTTCCAATCGAATTCTTGATTTCGTATTGTAATAAGAACGCTTGTCGGCAAAGCCTGTGCAACAACATTTGGCGGCAGCGCTCGCGATCGTTCCTTTGCAGTGGGCAGTCGCCTCGTGGGAACTGACAACAGGGCCCCGCGAAGGTCTGGCAGGTGGGCCGTGCAGTAGGGATAGCAGGCTCATTGACAGGTGGGCCACCCTCCCATATCCGTTGTCCTTGGGAGCGAGATGAAGAAATTCGAAATTGGGGGAATCGCCTCCTCTTCGTCTTGTCGGCCGGCCGCCACTCTCCGAAGCCAAATCCCATCGGAGCCATCCATGGCGGCCGCGCACGCAGAGCTGGAGAAGGAGCTCCTCTCCTCGGTCGTGGGCGATATCCGCTGCTACTCCGGCTCCGACCCCCTCCGCCCATGGCTCCGGTACGGCACCACCACCACCATCCACCGACTGCATCGTTTCCTTTGTGGATCCATCGACTGATTCGCCCCCTCGTTTGGCGTTTCATAGGGGCATGCGCAAGATGGAGCGGGCGCTGCCGCCGGCGACGCTGCGGGAGAAGCTCCCCAGGTTCCTCCAGAAGTGCGCCCAGGAGTTCCAGGACGACGCGCGCTACCGCGACGATCCCCGCTACCTCCGCGTTTGGATCCAGCTGGTGAGCAACCCACTGGCCCTCCGATTGCTGCAACCACCCGTCTCCACATTTTTCCTCTCCCCCTGTTACTGCTCACTACATGCGCTTCATTGGGGGATGTATCGACAAAGGACAGTGATTGATTGCGTTCGATGCTAGCTTTCACCGGGTCTTTCAGGAAGGAAGATAAAATCTAAACCGAAACAACAGGCTCTCTGGAGTGTAAATTGTGTCATAGTGGTTCTTGAGGAAATGACTCAACCATATTAAGGGCCATGGTTGTAAGAAATGACCTTGCGATGTTCCTTGATTTTGTAGATGGACTACGTGACGGATGCGAAGCCTTTGCTCAAGAAGATGGAGAGGAATGGAATAGGCCTCAAGAGAGCTTCATTCTATATGGCTTATGCACTATATTATGAGAAGCACAGGAGATTCAGTGATGCAGAGAAGATGTACCATTTGGGAATCCAGAAGTAAGCTCTTGGTCAGCGCATAGTTCCTTTGAGAGTAAAAGCTGGTTACTGACCGAAGTGTCTAATAGCCTTGCAGAGCCAATTGGGGAGTTGCACAAAGCACATGAACAGTTTATTGTTCGCATGGAATCATACAAGAGGAGGAAGGATAAAGTATTAACTCATAATGTATTACTACTTCAATTCAAATCATAGACAATGTTGGGTTTGTTGACCTCCCTTCATATTTATGTGCTTTAGCTGCAGGAAAGAATGCCTGGGAGAGCTGGATCAGGTGCTACAACCATGAACCAAATCAAAGGTAAGCCTATGAAAAAAAAGGCGCACAAAATCAATTCCTGGGTAACTAATATAAAATTTTTTTGCCTTTGCCACTTTTCTCTCTATTATAAACTTACTACCTGATCTTTCCCGAAATAAAAGAAAATTATTTATTATTGTAGTAGATCCCTACCTTGAACATTCCTTTCCATAACACACATTCTGATTTAATCGGCACACAAATATAATGGATGATTTGCCTGTGTTTTCTTACTTATTTTTGGAATATGTTGCAGGTGAAAGCAGAAACAGTAAAGAACTGAATTCCAATACAATGCAAAAGTCAGGAAGCAGCTCTACTACTTCATTAGGTTGTTATCCTCCACCAGGTCCTGCTAAAGTTGGTATGTTATCCAGAGGCAACTCAGGAGCTAATAAGAATTTGTCCCGTTGCAATAGCGACGATACTGTAGTTGTACGGTTTGTAGGCTCTGCATTGGTTGGGAAGTCAGAAACTGAAGATGCCTGCCATCATGGCCTAGTTGAACCAACTATAAACACTAAAGAGGCTATGGATGCAATCAATAGCATGTTTTTGGAGCCACTTGAACCTGAGACAGTTCTCAAGAGACGATCAAAGCGTGAAAAAACAAATTTTAATCAGCAAACAGGTGCATTTGATATCTTTGTTGATGAAGATGAATCTAACCATAAGGATCCAAAGATGCTCCACAACAACAGCATGAAGCAAGACCATCCAAAGCTCAGTAAGGAAACAAGAGGGTTTGAGATCTTTGTAGATGAGGATAGCCCTAATGGCAACAGCCAAAATGCAGGGCAGAACAGGAACTGTAAGAAGGAAACCATGAAGTTAAATCAGGAAACAAGTGAGCTTGAAATATTTGTTGATGAAAATGAGGCTAAGTGCAATGTCCAGAATGCCATGTGCCACAACAATAGTAGGCGTCCTCCAAGACCATTGTGTGATTCATCTAGGCACAAAGGAGAAAATGACTTTCAGAAGCCATTTGTTGGAGGATTTGCAATATTGCCAGATGATGAAGAAGAACAATGTAAGAAAAGTGATGATGGTGTCAAGATAAATTCCAGAACTGTGCAGCCTACACATGATAATAATGCTTTTCTCTGTCCAGTTCAAGCTGACTCAGAAACAAGATGTCGTGAAGGTCGTCATCCTGTGAGTTCTGGGCCCCGAGAAGACACAGTCATTCATAGGTTTGTTGGATCCACTATTGATGATGAGGGCAAGGTGGAAAATGCATGCCACCATGGGCTAGTCGATCCAACTGTCAACCTAAAGGAAGCTATGGATGACATAAATAACATGTTTGGGAGACCACTGAACTTCAAGGGTGACAGAACAAAGCGGAAAACCAATGCACTGCCAGACAGAAAAACAGCTCCAGTTTCCGGCTTTTCCATATTAGCTGATGATGACCCAAAAGAAAACCCCACTGGCAAAGTGAATCAGAACAGTTCTTGCAAATTTGGTGCTGAGGATGGTCTATTTGAGCCCACAATCACTACTCGTGATGTCGTGGCAGAGATCAATGATATGTTTGGAATGCCGCTGGACTTCTAATATAATTGATTGGAGGGAATAATTTAACTCAGCATACACAGTTTTCCCTTACCATTTCAGTGTTCCCATGTGAAATATGCAGGTGAGCATTTTCTTCACAATGCACATTCATCACTCTAGAAAACCTAGTAAAATTCGTTTTGTCAGTGTGAAATCCAAACATAAATATAATTTTTGCATGTCGCTATCAATTAATATGTATTGGAGTGGGTTGAAACAGACATTAGGTTCGCATCAATCTACTGATGCGCTGAACTTTGCTCTGCTCTGCTAGCTACTTAGTTTGCATGAATCTATGATGCGCTGAACTTTGCTCTGCTAGCTACTTAGCTGGAAAATGCTTCTCGCTTCATCTCTAGATCAATGTCCTAACTTGACCTTGCTAATTGGTTGTAATGGATACAACAATTTAGAAATTCATTGCTTCTACTGGTGCAGGTCAGCAGGTGGAGATACCCCCACCAGATGTTTCTATGGTAGGAATAGAAGAGCTTTCTCCCTGGGTGATTCAGTGTGAAGGAACTGGCAATTGGCAATGATTCTACTGCTGCTGGAGCTGTTGCTGGTACAATTGGTTGCTATGGTCTTCTCCAGAGAAGGGAATGCTTAGCATCCAAATCTTTATTAGTACAATCAATTGATCGCTTATGTGGTGTCATGTATTTGCTGACATTGCCTTAAATGTTGGCTCAAGGCTTCATTTTCCAGTTGAAAATGTTGAGGCATGTATATCGGGTGAAATTTTCTGCAAGCATGGAATTGATGACTGATGACTGATATACAAATATTCTTTTTTCTTCTGGTTGCGCATGTCCCTGCTGATGACAATTCCATGCCTGTGTTGGGAGAATATTTTCAGCATGACGAAGCAGCACTACTACTTTTATTAATACTAATTCCCATCAGATAAGTCATATGTACAGCTTAAACAGGCCTGCATGAAACAGCTTAAACTACACTGGAGGATGAAGATGACAACGTCGTCCTAACTGAAACCAGATCAGCTGTAGTAGGTTCGTTTCCAAGTTTTTGCCAACTCGTCGAAAAACTCATCTCGATTCAGTTCACGGGCGGCCGATGCTGAGCTGCGCGAGCCGCGCGGCGATGTCCCCGCCGGGCGCCGGCGCGCCCTCCTCCCTCGCCACGCGGAGCCCCGCCAGCGTCTCCGCGATGCCGTCGACCGCCGGGCTCCTCACCACCGGGGCGATGGCGCCGCAGACGGCCCCGCACGCGGCGTCGTCGAGGAAGCAGAGCGCGAACTCGTCGCCGGACTCGGGCTCCGCCCACGACAGCGTCGACCCGTCCAGCCGCTCGAAGGCGTCGCCGGGGAGGATCGGGTACACGAACACGATGCGCCGCGGCTGCTGCTGCCCGTCGGGGCCCGCGGCGTACAGGACCAGGGACTGCCCCTGCGGGCGGAGGAACGTCACGGCAGCGTAGGCGGCGCCGAGGTTGCTCCATTTGCCGCCGCCGCCGCCGCCGCCGCCGGGGAGGTGGAGGAGCTGCACGGGGAAAGCGCCGCTCGCCATCGATCTGTGGTGGGACGGAAGGAGATCACGGGAGCTGCTGGGGAGTAACGTCACCTGGTAAGCCTCATCTACACCGTTCGTGTTCAATCCACCGTTTACAGATTGTTTAAGGTTTCGCCTTTTTTTTCATATAAATACGAACTATCAAACTTGAACGGGATAATCAAGTCAGATGCAACCCAGGACCTCTAGACTTTCAAATATTAACCAATATGGCCACTTGCTTGCAATTCCTCCCTATGGCGAATGCTGAATCTACAGTGTACATATCTAGCTAAGTAAAATGGCTTATCTTGAAGACTTGAAATTGGCACCTCAGTGCCTCGTCATTTTGTTTTGTAGTATATAAAAAATAAAACAAATGAAAACAGTGTGGTAAAATGACATCTGAAAAGAGCTATCAATGCTGATGTTATGTGTTGATGGTGAGATTCTATCCTTCTCTCCAATTGAAAATAACTTCATTTCTCAATTATTAGAGTGACAAGAATTACCAACCAACAAAGGCTGGAATGAATAGTCACTTCTATCAAAAGCTACAAATCATTCTTTTTTCTTCAAAAGACAGCATAGATGACATCATACATTTCAAAAATCTTCGGGACTCCAAGTACTTGATCAGTGTGATTAATCAATTTAACAACTGTTAACATGCCATCAGTATTGCATTAGTAGCATGGCCATGCTTTCCTAGAAGACTAATTACACATCAGGTTAGTATCAACAAATGGACCTGCAGAAATGGTTGGACACCTACCATGTCCTCTTTCCCTTAAAAAGGAAAAAAAGTGTGCCTGCCGACTCTTATAGATCACTAATTCACTAGCACTGCTTGGACATATCAATCTCACCTCATTGTACTGAAAACACTAACCCCCAGGCAACCTGACAAGAAAGATATATATACAGAGGGAAGCACAGAAACTAACCAATTATTCAGTAAACTTTTGGAAGCTTGAACACCATACCCTCCATGTCGCAGAAACTTGCTCAGATGGAAGAAACAGGTAGGGACGAAACACAATCCTTCTCTTCTCTATTGAAAATAAACTTCTCAATTATTAGAGTGACAACAATTACCAACCAACAAAGGCTGGAATGAATAGTCACTTCTATCGAAAGCTACAAATCATTTTTTTTTCTTTAGAAGACAGCATCAACTACAGTTTGTTGGCCCAACTTAGTAATGCTTATGTAGGGAAATTCTACCATCCTATGCTCATGAAAATTGATCAAGGGCGATGACATGGTCATAAATTTCAAAAATCTTCAGGACTCCAAGTACTTGATCAGTTTGATTAATCAATTTAATCGATTTAACAACTGTTAACATGCTGTTAGTACCTCATTAGTAGCATGGCCATGCTTTCCCGGAAGACTAATGTCACATCGGGTTTAGTATCAACAAATGAACCCGTAGAAATGGTTGCACACCTACCATGTCCTCTTTCCCTTAAAAAGGAAAAAAAGTGTGCCTGCCGACTCTTATAGATCACTAATTCACTAGCACTGCTTGGACATATCACAATCTCACCTCATGTACTGAAAACAGTAACCCACAGGCAACCTGACAAGAAAGATTTATATACAGAGGGAAACACAGAAACTAACAAATTATTCAGTAAAGCATTACTATGTCATTCCATTTGGAAGCTTGAACACCATACGTCCATACCCTTCATGTCGCAGAAGCTTGCTCAGATGGAAGAAACAGGTAGGGAGGAAACACACTGCTACAGCACGGAGACTGGCGTTCGTGCAGTGACATCTGCTGACATGCAGATGCAACCGCTGCGTTTTCTGCAGTATTGTGCTTCATGCAGCCGTACACTTGGACCAGAGGTTGACATCTACATTTACATGTATGTTTCTTGGCTTTGTCTTGATACCTAGAGACTTATTGAGTTATTCAGTCCTTTGTTTCTCATCTCTCAAATGTATGCTAGGTTTAACCAAGTTAGCTTTTGATCTGCACTCTAGCTGTTAATTCTTCAAATTTTCAGTGTTCTATTTTGGTATGGTCATAAGGAGATCTAGTTGAGTTAATTTTCATCAGAACTTGTGTTCTTATATAAGAAAAAAATCCATTTTTTCTTCTTTTACAAATGTTTGAAACTTGTAGCATTCTTCACAAGATATATCTGTTGCACTGAGGTAACTCAATTTATCCTTCTTATGAATCTTTCTCCTTTCTGGTTCATTCATTGATACTGCAGGGGAGAGAGTGCTTTCTGTAGTACTGAATGCCGAGAGAAAGGAATGAGGGTTGACCATGCTGGAAGGAAAGCCATCTTAAATTGCGCATCCATATCTAGCAACAATTAAACGATTTGAAATTGTGTTCAGAGAAAGTATAGCTCTGATACTCCCTAATATAGTTGTCTGTTCAACTATTTCTGTATCATGTCAATCTTATATGAGATGAAACTGGCTCTTCTGTGTTTGATGTGTTTCTTTAGTGAGCACCAACTTTGCAGCATGATAAAAAATAAATGAAGAGGCATGGGCATTACAGTAGCATCAATTGAAACAGTAAACACTTCAATTATCTGATACCATCGCACAGTCCGACTCCAGAATTGTTGGGGCTTGTAATTCACCTGCTAGTTCGATCCCTTCTTTGCACGCTAGAGCTTCCACCTCTTCTGCATTGGAGGCGCCATCGATGACTCTCCATGCTGAGAGCTTGACCACTCCGGTGTGATCTCTGATTACCACCCCTACACCAGCATGGCCCGTGATCGACGTTTACTTTTAACCATCCTTGATCAGGGGTTCCCACAGAACTCTCTCTTTCACTCGCTGCTCCTTCAGTATACTTTGTACCCCATACAGGATGGGTCTCTTGCCTTTCGTGTCAAACTCCCCCTGCTGTTGGATTATACATAGCTCCTCTCCATAGTTTTTCAGAAACTTTACAAAGCCAGCTATAGAGGCCTTTTTACCATGTGTGATTTCATTTCTATTGAACCATGCTCTCCACAGGACTAGCAGGAGGAGGCCAGCTGAATGCTCATTGTTGACATCCAAAATTGGCACACAGTGCAAACCGGTCTGACCGTGTGCACAAACCGGTCAGACCGGTTTTGGTAACATTGTCAAAATGCAGTTTGGACTTCACCATTGTGTAGATCTCGTCGAGACGATCAAGATGCATATGTAGAACGCCTGATTTGGACTTCGGATGAGAGAGTTATGACTTTGACAAGATTTGTGCCCGAGGGAAACCGGTCTGACCGGTTTGCCAAACCGGTCAGACCGGTTTGGTTCTGTAATTCGAGTAGGTTTAGGTTTTCTGATGTAATCCCATATTGTAACCGACTTGGAAGGGGTACGACTTCCCCGGCCTATATATATAAAGGCTCAAGGCCGATTGAGGTATTCCCAATCGAACCAACACATTTGTCTTTTACTTTTATCCCTCAAACCCTAATCTCTTCCAAATCCTATCCTCTGTTCTTTGCTCGTCTCTACGGCGTTCAAGGGCGTTCTAGGTGGCCTGCCGACCCTAGAGCAACCCTAGCTTGCTTGAGCTCCGACGGGGTCCCTCCCGAGCTCGAGTTTCTAGGTCTTCACGATCTCCCGCCTGAAAGCGGTCTGACCGGTTTCAGGAACCGGTCTGACCGGTTTGCCCCGGGGAGGTCGGGTGTTGGCCGTTGTGACGGCCGTGCTGCGCGTTCGTGCGTTCTCGAGTGTGTTGGCACATCTTTGCGTCAACATACTTTTTGGCGACTCCGCTGGGGAAAAAGATCTTGGTTTAAAAACCGATCTAGTTTTCTCCAAAAAAGATGGGTTCTATCTCTGATTCCGACAACGACAACATCATCGCAGCGACAATGGAGGAGCTCACTGAGGAGGAGCGCAAGGAGTACCAAATTGCACTGGAACACTTCAAGATGCAATTTTTGAAGGGTTTCAAGAAGGATGATGGTGGCTGCATTAGAAGGGTCGAAGAATTCGTCATGCCTTCCTTCAAATTGACTAATAGTCAAGTTGAAGAGCTTTCTAAGGTAAATAACGACCCATCTAATCTCATGAAGCAATTATCACTTATGATAGATGAAAAATTTTCAGTAGCAAATATTATTGGTAATAAGCTGGCTTCTTTATCCGATGAATTAAAAAAGAGTAAAAGTATTGTAGATAATTCTTTTCCATCGGATAATTTAAAATTTAGCTCGTCAGGTGTGTCAGAAAATATTTTAGATCCAAATTTCGGCATACCGACGAATTTCTTTGCTGGACAGACATCGCATGCACCATCAGTCAGCAAACCGGTCAGACCGGTTTTCCAAACCGGTCAGACCGGTCTGCCCAGTTTCACAGCTGGTCAGGCCGTTGCTTTGGTTGGTAGTCCATTGTCTTCAGCAATGACTAGTTCGGCCGCTTCTGGTCGAACTAATGGGATTGATATGGGTAGTTCAAATTTATGTCAAAAAAATCGGGTGCGGCGAAGGTGCCTTCCGGGCGGCGCCGCGATCTCCTCTTCTCCTCCCGAGCAGAGGCGGCGCATCCACCCCCGACGGCGGACCTTGAGGACGGGCGAGGCAGAGGGCGGCGGGCGGTGGATGACGAGGACGGTGGCCGGCTCGAGTTCCTCCAGACGGCTGCGCTCCGGCGGCGAGGCGAAGCGATGGGGGAAGGAGAGCTGGGCGACGGCGAGGGCTGCAGGGGCGACCACGGCGAGCGCGGGGAATCCAGGCGAGTGCGGGCCGGCGGTTGGGAAGGGAGGCCGATTACGGCCCATGAGCAGGGAACAGGCCGGTGAGTAAAGGATGAAGCAGATCGGGCTTTAGATTGGAGTCAGCCCAAGATAGAAATTAATTTTCTTTATCTTTTTATTTTCGGAAGATATTTTCTAGAGCAAAGATAAATTTAGAAAATCTAGATAAATCATTTGAGCCACGAAAAATATATCCAAAGCCTACAAAAATCTCGAAAAACCCCAGAGATAGAACTGGATATTATGGACCTAACTAAACGATTAGGAGCTCATCAAAGAGATATTTTTAACCTTCCAAAAAATTAGAATTTGCAACCAAAAAATTCTAGAAAATTCCTATTACTCTTCTAAACGCATTTTGAAAACTTTGCACACATAAAACATTAAATGTAACTATATTGAATGCAAAAAAACACAATATAAAACCTATGTTATTTATTTTTAATTTACAAATAATAAATTTACTATACTAAACTCCATGTTAATTATAAAAAACTTGGAAAAATAGAAAATTAAGAAAATTATTGTATTAATTAACCTTACTATTCACAATCCTAAAATCTAAATATTTAGGGTGTGAGTGTGACATGGTATGAAATAGCCTATAAATCACTAGACCATGTTATAAAAGCAAAGGACTTGCATATGGATTAACATATAAAGAAGCTAGATAAACATTTCCATTTTCTGTAGAGGAAACATAAAAATCATTCTTATTGAGGCTTATCGGAATAGTGTGCTTCTTTAGAAAAAAAAATAAACAACACCATGGCTCTGCGAGTGCCAGATTTATGGCCCCGCAAGCGGGGCTCACACGGTAGGGATGTTGCCTCCTAAGGCTGCGTTTGGCGGTGCTCTTATCTGCTCCCGCTCCTCTACTGTAGCGCTACTATGCCGAGCGGGAGCGGGAGCCGGGGGAGCGAGTTTTCTCCATAGGATAGGACTCAAAAGCGAAAAATCTTAATCGGTCGGGCCGTTACTCAAATGTGAAAGGGTCTCTAATCTAGTGGTTAGAGCACCTAAGTAGCACCAAACAGACCCAGGTTCGACTCTCCGTGGGAGCGAATTAACTGGGTTTGGAATAAAAAAAAACCTAAAAAATAGGTAGGGGCTTCCCCTCCCGACTTCGGTCAAAAATCTTGTTCCCTATCCCGCTGGTTGGCATGTTCCTAAGTTCACTAAATTTAATGGTGATGGTACTCTTACGACTTGGTATCATGTGAGCCAATATACATTCCAGTTAGGACAAGCAGTTTTTAGTGAGGCTTTACGTGTACGACTATTTTCGTTATCACTTACTGGAATTGCTTTATCTTGGTTCGCTTCGCTCGCTCCGAACTCTATACAAACATGGGATCAGTTAGACCGTAAATTTCATGATCGTTTCTTTAATAGAGAGAACGAAGCTAAAGTGACGGATTTGACATCGGTTATACAAGGCCGTGATGAATCGGTCCTTGATTATTTTAGAAGATTTAAAGATGTTAAGAACCGATGTTTTAATTTAACAATTTCCGAGAAGGAATTGGCAGATTTAGCCTTTGCGGGCTTGCAATCTTATTTGAAAGAGAAGTTAGAAGATTTTAATTTTCTCTCTGTCAATCATTTACAAATGAACGCCATGAGTTTAGAGCTTAAGTTGGAAAATTCAAAAGAGTCCACTAAAACTCATCAGTCCAAGGTGCGTATCATTGATCATAATTCTGATAGTTCCGACGATGAGGGTAAAGAAATTTGTGCT
>OAMR01000314.1:1264455-1276664 GCA_900205405.1 Echinochloa crus-galli
ATGAGCTTAAATTGCTTTTATTTACATATCTTTATTAAAAATATATAGATAAATTTGTTCACGCGGCTTTCATTAACGTTTTTATCTATATTTTTATAAGAGAGCAAAATCGCCAGCTCGTGGCAGCTTTCTGTGTACGTGGAAGATGGAGCGTGAAATAAGGGAGCGCGCTAGCGAGCGAAGGTCGGCCCAACCCAACACACTAAACATAGTTTTCATAGTCTCTATATCATCTGTGGTGCATGCCGCAAATAGCCGATGATTTGTCTCATCACATGGGGTTTCGGTCCCAACCCACACCTTTTCCGGTGATTTCCTTTCGTGCCATAGCCACTGTAGTCGTAGCGCCTTGGCAAATCTATCAAGGTTTAGGACCCAGACCTACGTTCTCCTTGGGCAAGCAGCTCCGTGTCCAGTTAACCTTGCATTTACCTCTCCCCCCCAAAGAAATCTTTTCCTCATCTTGTCCGGTTCTTCAATCACCTCTTTTGGTAATTTTATAGCCGAAAGGAGGTAGATGGTCTATGACGTTAGAACTGTTTTGGTGAGACATATTCTCCCACCTAGGCTGAGGTTCTTCCCGTGCCATGAGGACAATTTCTCCGCTACTTTGTCAATAAGGGGTTGGAAATCAATCTTTCGCAGTCTCTTGAGCGATAGGGGTAGACCGAGGTAACGCATGGGGAAGCTTGAGCGTGTAACCGGCAGATCAGACAGTAGGCCATCAACGTCGATATCACCGCAACTGATGGCAGCCATGCTTGTCTTTTGGAGATTTGTGACCAACCCAGTGACACAGCCGAATCCGTGGAGCAGGTGCTTCAGGTTTTGGACATCCATTTCAGTTAGTTTTAGGAAGATTGCCGCGTCGTCAGCTGAGGGAAGCTCTGATTTGCCTTCAAAAGTAATTTGCTATAGTTGGCTACTGTATCAATTTAAGTTGGTGTAGTCGATTCGGGATACATACACAAGGAGGTAATGCGAAGTCGTTCGTGATCAGCCTGTTCACGGGTTGGTTCAAAACCAGCTAACCCGTCGGCCCAACCCAGATCGGACAGCTTAATTAAGTTTGAACGGGCTAATTAGTTTCTGGGTTAAACCCGTTTGTGTTTGGAGAGGATTGCGGTTTGACTGGTTTAGACCCGGCGGCGGAGGTCTCCACATGCTAGCAGTTTTTGGCAAGGGAAACAAAGATCCTGGTGGCAGTTAACGGAAGAGAAGTTCTCAGAAGCGGCAGCTACACCTCCAGCATTTCATTGTAGCATGTAGCAGCGGTAGGCAAGAGCATGATCCGTCGATGCCAAACTTTGCACAGGATATCGTTTCGTCGCCGTAGCCTCCTCTCCGGGCCTGGCGACATGGCTGCCGCGACCTCCTTCGGTCGTGAATCTGCAGTAGTCATATCCACCTGTGTAGCCGGCTCACCGCAACCCGCAGGGACGTGAGATGATTTGCGGGCTCGAACCGCTCAAAACCATAGAACCAGCCCAACCTGGCCTAGTCAACTAATCTCTCTTCAGCGGTTTAGACCAGCCAAAACCTGCCAACCCGACCATCTGCAGGCTGGTTTGTAAAACCGGCCAAAACCAGTGAAACCCGCAGATGAACGGGGCGAGTTCGTGATGGACAGTCGGCAACAGGCCTAATTCCTAAAGTCCTTCTGAGTTAGCGCCGTGAAATGGGGATTGGAGACGAGGATGGAGATGCCGGTCCCTGCTGCAGGTTGTCCGTCAACAGGTCTCTGCTAATAATAAAAACCGTTGGACCAAGGCGGATCTGAGAGGGCCACACTCTACTCCACTCCAACACCACCAACAGGCCAGCTGCAACTTGATCTTTCTTCTGCATTGTTGCCTACTTGCTATTCTGCATTGTTGCCTACTTGCTCATGTGAGTAAAAGCTTTGGACCACCAGTGATCATGAACATATATACATTCTCGGTATAATCATACCATAACATCAGGAGTGCGAGCTGAGAGGCTGCTCTACAAATTAAGCGGCCTGCTGCTTGATTCCATCTCCAGATCGAATTCAGATATACACACCCACCACCAGTCCCCCTGCTGCCTTCATTGACATTTTTCTTTTACGTCCTAGAACCCGTTAATATCTTCCAAGGTATCAAAGATTGGCTACAATATATGACAAGATCGATTTGTTTTTTAGAACGATTTTTGTAAAAGGATAATTCTATTAGTATTTGTTGGTGCTCGATCATGTGCTAGCGCTAAACACAAAGGAACTCGATCGTCTCAGCCTAATTCTCGATCGGTTAGTTTGATAAGTTTAGTTTGACATCTATTTGTTTATTCATAATAATATGCCGGCCCATAGCTAATTTTCAATATGTTAGCTAGGTAGCTAGGCTGGTTCATGAAGCAAAGATCAAACAAATTTCGAACTCCTTTGACAAGCTGTCTGGCAGTAATGAAGGAAAAGTTGCCACGGACTGAATAAACTAACCTATATACAAACCAGGCTGTCAAGAACTGCATAGTGCTGTATTAAGAAATGATAGGAAGCATCCAAATAAGGACATTGGTTGCTCTAGGAACCACCGGAAGCTAGAAAATAGATGAAAGTTTTGAAACAGAAGGTTGGAATAGTGAGTATAGGAAACCTCCAAAATCCGTATCAGATATAGACAACGGGAAGAAACCAAAGCTGAACAACATACTTTGATTCATAATAAAGTAGTAATCAGACACCTAATGACCAATCGCGCACGAAAACCAAGAAGGGGAAGACCAAGACCGCATTATTGATTTTCCAAGGTAGATGTTTTGGCTTTGGAAGCATCCGAAACAGTTGTTGAGGCTCTCCAAGAGAAAATAACAGAAATTTTTGGATGGTTCAAATTTCATTGGAAACTTAAGAGCATGGTAAGTTGGAAGCAAACCTCACGACATAGCTAGACTGAAAAGCGTGCCAACCTTAAGTGCAAGATACACTGAGTAAAGTATTAAAAAAAAGGAATAAGTATGCCATTGGAATCATCTGCTGAGGCTGTAAAAGAAAAAAAAAGGAATGAAATGGGAAAGAAAAGAAACGGCCGTTTGAAAGGGAAACAATGCAAGCAAGTGGTTAAAAAAGGAAAGCGTATATTATATTTGAAATGAATGTGTGATGGTGGTTTGGAAACCGCCGGCTCTGGGAAGCAAGAGGCGATGGTGATGCCGTCGTGGTTGGTTCGTGCCTTTGGCTGCCGGAGACCTGGAGGTTGACGATCGACGTGGGGCGCGGTGGTTGGTGCATGCCTCCGATTCGCTTGCCAGCCTCGGTCAAACCCCAAACGGGGCCATGGATTCTCTTGTTGCTAGCTGCTGCTCAGCTCGATCCTGAAGCCTATGCTGCTGTTGTCTCCTTGTCTGCTGTGGCGTCTGCAACTAACGGCAGCTACCTGCTTCGTGCACGCCATTACGGAGGAGTGTTCGTCTCGATCATCGGATACCCTGCCCGCTTCATTCCACGCTTCATTCCAAACTTGACTGAATTAAATCCACTTGAATCTACAAGCAAGGTGTATCTTTTTTCATGGACCACCACCGTACCACCTGACGGCCCGGGGCTACTAGTTTAACTTGCTTTGACTTCCTGTTTCGTTTGGGATAACTACTTTGCATGCGAGCTTTCCTGATGATTAAAAAAAGACACAAATGGGGGTTACTACAAGTTAAAGATGATATAATTTGCCATCCACTTTTGATAGCATCGTTTAATTTAAGTGCCCCGATCAGTCATGGTCCACGATGGTCAAGCTTAATTTTCGCCAATTGGTTCAGTGCACTTATCAGTCATGTTTCATCATGGCCAAGCTTAACTTTTGTTACTTGTGTCCTGATCACCAGATCGGTAGTTTTTACTCTCAGCCATTTTATCTATTTAAATGTGTACTCCGTACACTAGGATTCGACCTTAGAAGGTACAAAGGTGGAGTCATGCACCTACACAACTTACCGCTGCAATGAATATGTAAATTCCTAGTAAGGAGCTATGCATGAAACATGTATGTAATGCGTATCTAAGAGAAAAAATGACTTCGTTTCACTACAAATAGTCAACGGTTCTGAGTGCTTTCCTCAAATGGACGAGTGTTATTATTCTTATTCATAAAACTCTTTCCTAAACAAATTAGCAACCAAGACCCCTAACCAACATTTTTCAAAAAAAAAAAGCAGCATCCACTCAATAAAGAAACCTATCTATTTGAGAAAATTCTAGACAACTAACAACACGCTGATCTTCCCGGAAATGTTGGGCCAATAGCAGCTTAAGCTGAGGTGCTGTCACAGGCCTTGTGAACCCCATAGCTAGCTGGATCGGAGTTGGGTACTCTTATTTGGGCCTCCCTTCAACTCCTGGGCTTGTTTGCCCCTCGTAAGCCCAGGACGTACAGATTGTCCAATTACCTGCCTGTATCCAGTACCTCCTTGCTCACTATCCTTGGGTATAATCAACGACACCATGTTGGCCATTCTCAGTAGCTAGGCCTCATGCGCTTGTGAACTTGACCGGCCCTTTTATAAAATTGACTTGACACGCAGATTATAGTTTTTTTTTGGCAAGGAACGACACACAAGGTTTTTGCATGTTTGGAAACAGATACATTTGTCACATAAGTAATCGTGCTACTGTTGCTTGCGACGCATGCTAGGTAGACGTAGACGATGGACCTGATCGAGACTGCGCAGTACGTAGGTGCTCGATCATGTGCTAGCGCTAAACACAAAGGAACTCGATCGTCTCAGCCTAATTCTCGATCGGTTAGTTTGATAAGTTTAGTTTGACATCTATTTGTTTATTTATAATAATATGCCGGCCCATAGCTAATTTTCAATATGTTAGCTAGGTAGCTAGGCTGGTTCATGAAGCAAAGATCAAACAAATTTCGAACTCCAACAAATACTAATAGAATTATCCTTTTACAAAAATCGTTCTGAAAAACAAATATTGCCATATATTTGTAGCCAACCTTTGATACCTTGGAAGATATTAACGGGTTCGATCTAGGACCTAAAAGAAAAATGTCAATGAAGGCAGCCGGGGTACGTACGTACTCTTGGGTGTGTATATCTGAATCCTGGAGAAGCAATCAAGCAGCAGCCTGCATAATTTGTAGAGCAGCCTCAGCTCGCTCTCCTGATGTTATATATGGTATTATGATCATACCGAGAGATCCTGTATGTTCAGGATCACTGGTGGTCCAAATTAAATTAAAGCTTTTACTCAGACACATGAGCAACTAGGCAACAATGCAGAAGAAAGATTAAGCTGCAGCTGGCCGGCCAGTGGAGTAGAGTGTGGCCCTCTCAGATCCGCCTTGGACCAACGGTTTTTATTAGCAGAGACTTGCATGTTGACGGACAACCTGCATGCAGCAGGGACCAACTAACCATGCATGCATCTCCATCCTCGTCCAATATATCCCCATTTCACCGGCGCTAATAACTCAGCTCACAAGGACTTTTGGACCCAAGCATCTGTGCCCGGCCTGCCGACTGTCCATATATTACGACTTCGCATTACCTCCTTGCATTGTATATGTATCCCGAATCGACTACACCATCTTGAATTGATACAGTATAGCAAACTATGGCAAATTACTTTAACAAATCTACTCATCATAACACTATATTGAAACTTTAAGCTAGGTTTATCTACTTCCGAATCAGCTAGAGAAGTTGGAGAAGGCCTGATATGATGACTAGGGCCAATCCCCAGCTAGCAGGTATAGAGAACTAATAGCTGTGGGAGCTGAAACAGACACGTATATAATCGATCATGCTAGTACTAGCCTCTTGCAAGAGGCTTAATAATGTTGCTAGCACTAGTGTTTAGGGCTTTAGGCACAGTGTCATGATCTAGTTAAGCGAATTAAGGAACACAAACGTGCACGTTGTTCTGGCCTGATATGGATCGACGACACAGGATTAAATGGAGGGTACGGAACTCCTTTTCCTTCATTTACTAGTTTGTTCCCCAACGGTGGTCCTAATTATCATGAAGTAGCACTATGTGACATAATTTGTAATATATATATATCAGTACTAATTCGTTCATCCACACGCCCTGCTGCTGCTGGCCGGCCTGCTGCTATATATACGGAGTATACTCTATATATTTCTCCACAGATATATGCAATTAAGCCGCGAGTCCTTTTCTCTCTCCCATCGGTCCACCGAATTGATGTTGCAGACAAGCATTGACAACCCAAGATAATGACTATACTCACTGTGACACCATAACTTGGGTGAAAATAATAATTTTAGCATGGTGGAAAATCATAATAATGACATACCTCAGGTGACAGAGGATGAAAATAATCTCCTAACGACATCATTCACAGAGATGGAAGTAAAAGAGGCAATTTTCCAGATGGAGCATAATAAGTCTCCAGGCCCTGATGGTTTTCCAGCAGAATTTTATCAAGTTTTCTTGGAAATCATAAAACCAGATCTTATGGCTTTATTCATTGATTTTTATGAAGAACGCCTCCCTCTTTATAGTCTCAACTTTGGGGTAATTACTTTACTCCCCAAAATAAAAGATGCAACACAGATACAGCAATATAGACCCATTTGCTTACTCAATATGTGAGTTTTAAAATTTTCACCAAGGTGTTAACCAATAGGCTTATGGGTGTGGCTAACAAAGTGGTTCGACCCTCCCAAACAGCGTTTATGCCAGGTCAGAACATTATGGAAGGAGTAGTGATATTACACGAAACTATCCATGAGTTACACACCAAAAAACATAATGGAGTGATACTTAAAATTGACTTTGAAAAGGCCTATGATAAAGTGAAATAGTCTTTTCTACAACAAACACTCCGAATGAAGGGATTTTGCTCCCAGTGGTGTACACGGGTTGAAAGATTTGACTCTGGAGGTAGTGTGGGCATCAAAGTTAATGATGACATTGGGCATTACTTCTAAACGAAAAAAGGGCTGAGGCAAGGAGATCCCATGTCACCTATCCTTTTTAATATCGTAGCAGATATGCTCTCCATTTTAATTAAAAGGGCTAAAGATGATGGCCAAATTAACTGAGTGGTTCCTCACTTAGTGGAAGATGGATTGTCGATTCTACTATATGCAGATGACACAATCATATTCATGGATCATGACCCAGAGCAAGCTAAAAATATGAAGCTCCTGCTTTGTGTCTTTGAACAATTGTCAGGTTTAAAAATCAACCTCCACAAAAGTGAGATATTTTGTTATGGGGAAGCCAAACATTATGAGATGGAATATACTCAATTGTTTGGGTGTGGATTAGGATTATACCCTTTTAGGTACCTTGGGATTCCGATGCATCACAATAAACTCCGCAATGCGGATTGGAATGTTATCGAGGAAAGATTCAAACACAAACTTAGTACCTGGAAGGCCAAACATTTATCTTATGGAGGGAGGCTAATTCTATTAAACTCAGTTCTGAGTAGTCTTCCCATGTTCATGATGTCCTTCTTTGAAATCCCTAAAGGAGTCATGAAAAGACTGGATTTTTATCGATCCAGATTCTTTTGGCAAGGCAACAATGATAAACAAAAATATCGCCTAGCCAAATGGGATATCATGTGTCGACCAAAAGATCAAGGAGGTTTGGGAATTGTCAAACTCTGGATTAAGAATAAATGTCTACTCGGTAAATGGTTATTTAAGTTGCTGAATGAAGATGGGACATGGCAAACCTTACTAAGAAATACATATTTAAATTCAAAGTGTCTTTCCCAGGTTATAATTAAACCAGGAGACTCATATTTTTGGAAGGTTTGTTAAAGGTTCGAGAAGATTTTCTTGGTTGTGGAACCTTCAAGATAAAAGATGGTACACAAACAAGATTTTGGGAGGACATTTGGGTTGGCTCTAAATCACTTAAAGAGCAATTTCCTAACCAATATAATATAGTCTATTATCCTCATACTGCAGTGGCAAATGTCATGAACCAAACGCCATGGAATCTCTCATTTAGAAGAGCATTAGTTGGAGATAAACTTATTGCGCGGTATAACCTTGTAGCTAAATTAGCTTCTTACCAGCTTTCTGATGGGAGGGACAAATTTACCTGGGACTTACATAGACATGGGAATTTTACTGTAAGATCTATGTATCAATATCTTGTAAACCAGAATACTCCTTTCACCAATAAATTTATATGGAAGCTAAAGATTCCTCTCAAAATAAAAATTTTTCCTTTGGTACCTCCAACGAGGTGTTATTTTAATAAAGGATAACTTAGCTAAGAGAAACGGGTCTGGAAGTCAAAAATGTTGTTTTTGTCATCATAATGAAACAATCAAGCATCTCTTGTTTGATTGTCAACATGCCAAGACAATATGGAGAGTTGTGAATATAGCTACTGGATTAACTCCACAAAAAACAATAGCTCATATGCTTGGAAATTGGTTAACAGGCATAAGAAAAAAAGATAGAAGGATAATTTTTGTTGGGGTTGCAGCCATTATGTGGGCGATTTGGTGTACACGTAATGATATTGTTTTTGAGAAAAAAAAAACGATTTACCTCTTTTATGCATGCTGTTTTTAAAGGAGCATACTGGCTACGTTTCTGGTCCCTGTTACAGCATGAGGACACAAGGGAGACCATCCGTTTGGCGAGCAAGGCACTGGAGGTTGTCGTCTTAGATATCTTTGCCAAGAATGGATGGAGAAGCAATAATAGACTTTGCTTGTGATTTCTTCCTATCATTTACATACTTTTGTTTTTATTCATAATCAGCTTGTGAGCTGAAAGATTTGTAAGAACTTGGCTGTGTGCGGTTGCAGAGGTCGGAGACAATTTCATTTTCTGAAAAAAAATAACTTGGGGGAAAAGAACTCTAGCCTGGAATTGAAGCAGACCATATTGACAATTATATTGTTGCACACAATTATTTCTATCATTTCTAGGTTCTAGTGGTACGTAGGCCCTTTTGTGCTCAGATCAAGATATATATCAATATATGATTGAGCATTTGAGCTAGCTATTGATGCACAAAGTGTGCGTCTAGAGGTCATGCTATATATATTCTACTATATCTTGGATCCAGAAAGTACGTTGTTAAGGACATCAATGTGTTCTACAACGTACAAGGGCTCCGTTCGACTAGCAATTGCCTGACCTTTAGGTCTCGTTTGGTAGATTGTTAGCTCCATGTCGGATATTGTGGGACCAGGATCCCTAGGACCACTCATCAAAGGATTAAACTACTCGATAAGGAATGTTTGATCCGACTACTTTAAACTAGTCGGCTATGGTACAAGACGGCGTAGTTGATTAGATAAACTAGTCGTATGCTGGTAGGAGACTCCCCAAAGTACTCTGTTGTAGTACTCCAGGTTGTATACGACTAGGATGTTGTAACCGACTTGTAACTCTGCTCCCCAGACTATAAAAGGCGGAGCAGGGACCCCTCCAAAAGAGACACGAAATACAATCAACCATACAGGACGTAGGGTATTACGCTATTCGCGGCCCGAACCTGTCTAAATTGTGTTGTTCGTGCACCATCGTTCCTAGAACTCGACGAGACCCTCGCAAATCTACTCCTCGGGGTATCCCCGGTTAGACGTGCTCGACATAATTCGTCGACTTCTCCGATGAACTCTTTTCAAGCTCTGCCCACTCCTGCTCGGCTAGAAGTGATGGTGTTTCATCCTGCAGCATTCAAAACACAATTAATATTTGTGATTCTTCATGATACGACTACTTCAGTATCAAGACTACTTACTTCTAGCATCAGCGGTTGCTTTTTAGACAGTTCTCCAATTATTACTGGCTTTCCACTAACACCAGTAAACATGCGATTCAGTCGCATAAGGACTGTCTCATCAGAGATGTCTTCAGGAACTGTTCGAGATGGATCTGACACTCCTTCATATTGAAATCCCAGATTGACTCTTTCTTGGAGTGGCTGGATCCTCCTCTTCATGAAACTGAAAGCAATTCCGACTCCAGTGAGGCCTTTGTCTTTCAATATTTGGACCCGCTTCAACATTGCGGGTACATCTTTAGCTTCTTCAGCAGTCGGCCTGGAGTTCCAGTTCGCTTGGTTCCTTGGGTACCACCCATCTTTTTCAGGACAACTCGATGAATGGTTCCCTGCTGTTTTCAAGGCATATGCAACTGGTTATCATAACTGGCAAGATTCTTCAATAAGACTTTCAAAGAAGTTCACGACTACTTACCAATAGTAAACCACTTGGATTTCCAGTCGCCACAGGAGTCCATCAGAGGCATTTCAAACCATTTCGCCCGCATATTCTGGCGAAATTGGATTCCAGCCCCACCGACTACTTCTGTTTTTATATGGGTAGGCTGTGGCTTGATGTGGTACAAAGACCGGAATAAGGGAAGGTTAGGTTCTATACCTAAGAATGCCTCACAGGCATGAACAAAGACAGAAACGTACAAAATCCCATTGGGATTCAAGTGGTGGAGTTGGAGATCATAAAAAGCAAGGAATTCTTTGAAGAATGAAGAGATGGGTAATCCGACTCCGCGCTCACAAAAAGAGATAAAAAGTGGAATCTCTTGATTGTTTTCAGTAGGGAATTCTTGATTCCAACAGGATTTCCACTCAAGGGACACTTGGTCAAGAAGCAAACCTTGTTCCACAAGGGCGTTCAGCTCATCAGTGTTGGCGGTGCATTTCTTCCATGCCACCGCTGGGGGTGGCGGATTTGTGAGCGCAGGCTTACTCGAGGGAGTTGGGATTGGTGCTCTCTTCCTGCCTCCCCTCCCGGCACCTCTTCCGCGCGTGGACATGGTGGTTCGCTCAAGAACTTTGGATTTCTCTCGCATACACTAACTACAAACTCAGGGGCTACACCAAGTAGATCTCGCCCGAAAATGTGTGTTTGGCGTTTGGCGAAGAACGAGGATGATTTCAAGATCGATGGAATGATGGCGCTGGCCTAACAAGGTATCCTACAGGACAGAAGTAACCGGATCTATATAGTGACCGGTTAGGGTTACTGTATGCTACAGTACGATGGCGCCTCACATTCTATTTTCCCGCCGATTTTCACGGGATAACTTTCTAAATCCGTTCACTTACGACGAATGCGGATATTTTCAGTTTGCCAACAAATTACAGGAGATTTACTCTAATCTTTAAACCAAATACATTTGCTTTAAAGCTCGGGGGCTGCTAGCGGATAATCAGGGATTTAATTTCCGAAATTTAAGGAATAATGATCTTTTGACCTTCGACTAGTTTTCATGAAACTACTCGAAGCTCGGGGGCTATACCCAATGGGTGCACCTATTCGGCGCACACCATTGAAACTACTCGAAGATTGAAGACTGCTTTTGAACCTCCGACTACTTTAAAAAAAAGTACTCGAAGGCTCGGGGGCTACACCCATTGGGTGCATCAGAAGATGCACTCCAATGGAAATTATTTCAAGATAAAGGTTTCTGAGCGTCTTGGGTTTAGCTCCAATTACTCGAAGACAGATTCAAGACTTGAAGCAAAGGCGCAAGATGCTCGGGGGCTTGTGGGACCAGGATCCCTAGGCTCCAATATTTCAGATCAACTACTCGTCCAGAGAACATACCATGCCCATATCACCCGCACGGCAAACATACGATGGCTCAATGCATCCATATCAAGAAGGAGTTTGACAAGCGGGAGCTGCCTGAGAAAAGAACTCCAAAGAATAAAAAGAAAGATAGCGACGGTGATGGTACCGACAACGGCTTCCCTCAAGTTGACAACGTCGTTGCTGTGCTTTTCAGTGGAGATATCCTCACCCAATCCAAGCGAGCCAAGAAGCTATCCCTCAGAGAGATCATGGCAATCGAGCCAGCTACCCCCACATATCTCAAGTGGTCTGAGGTCCCCATCACCTTCTCAAGGGCGGACCAATGGACCAATTTTGCCAATCCAGGTAGATACCCACTAGTTTTGAATCTAGTCGTGGCGCAAGCCAGATTGACCAAAGTACTCATCGACGGTGGCAGTGGGCTCAATATTATCTTCGCCAAGACTTTTACTAAGATGGGACTTGATATCACAAAATATCTAAAGCCCATGGAATCTCCGTTCTATGGCATCGTTCCAGGCAAAGCTGCAATCCCCTTGGGACAGGTTACCTTACCAGTCACCTTCGGTACCGCGTCCAATTTCAGAACAGAGTACATCAAGTTTGAGGTGGCAGACTTTGAGACTTCGTGAGCTTGTGGCCGATATTTCAGATGAA
>OAMR01000314.1:1289441-1309598 GCA_900205405.1 Echinochloa crus-galli
TGCCACTTCCTTGGCTTCTGATCTCATGATTTAATAAAGAAGCCTTCTCATACCAAGCTTAAATCCACCGCATGATACTAAGCATGATACAAGGTTGTCGATATTTACGGAGGTCGACGGATCGATGGTTCCTCTCGAAGATTTCGACGACACGACTAAAGGACTCGAAAAGGTGGCGCAAGGCCGGTTTGTTGTATGATTGTTCGATATCTATTACAATCACCATGGGTTCATATTTATACCCTGGTTTTGACATGATTCCTAATCGACTACGACTACAAAACAACTACGGTTACAAAACGTTTATTTCCAAAGAAATACGTCGAAATGCCGTATTCATCTTGCATTCTTTATTAAATCGGCTTCTTTCCTTGTATTCACTCCACGTCATCACGCGTCCCGAATGTTTTCCATAGAGTAAATCCCTTGCCGAATTGGTGACGAATTCCCGACCGCAGAATGCCTTTGCCGAATCGTTCTCGAAGATAAGTTTTCTTTGACTGAACGATGTTTATCTTTTCATCAATTCCGGCCCACATGTCAGCCTCTTCCTGGTGTCATTTTTTGGTGTCAACAGAATCAATGAGCTATTGCTCGGTACTTTAGTACACTTTACAAATATAAAGAAAGTATATATATTACAATAAAACGTAACGGTTAAAGTGGCACTTTTGTTATGACTGAATTTATTAGTAATTTTCTATCTTCGTCTGTAGGTAAAACATATAGAGTGAGCACAATATACAGCTAGTTGACATGAACGGTCCAAAATATACTCAGTGCATTCAACTATATGCTAGAGTTGTAATTTTTCTCCTGTTTTACAAATTGTAAAGTGTTTATTTTATTTTTCTAATTTTGTATAATCATATTGCCTGAATGCTTGTCCTGGCGTCCTGTTGCTTACAAAAAAAACTAATTTATGCTAGAGCGGTGTGTATTTGCAAGCATTTCTTCGTACACTATGCACGCATGAGGGCAGCTAGTATATATAGTTAGCGGGCACGTGGGGTTATAAATAAGAAAAAAAGCGACGGGTTGGAAGGGCGTGATACCTGAGAGACGACGTGGAACCCAAAACTCCCACAAGCTGCATGCACAAGGAGGAGATGCTGCTGTTGTGGCAGTGGCAGGGCATGGCTACTCCTCTGTTTGTTGATTGGATTGGATCCGATCGATCCACAGGGTTAACGTGCCTTAATTTGGTGCTTCTTACACTGTTACACAAACATGCTGGCTGCAGTGAGTATTTAATGCATGGATGCAAAGTCTCGCGACAGGGTCATACTTAGTGAGCTAGCAAAGCAAACTCATCAATAGCATGATGAGATTCTGAACTATTTTGTTGTGAGCTAGCCAAACAAGAGAAAAAATATATCACGTGGGCACCGAGTTATGAATTCTGATGATCACAACTAGTGTGGGTGATAATATTTAATTGGTAGGATAATCAGTTTCACTGCAATTTCATTGCATATGGTGTGGCTTGGTTGTAGACCATTGCATGACAATGCATGTGGACCAACCTTGCAAGTTGTCGTTATCAGGGTGGACCTACTGCGTCACTTCATCATAAATTCGTATGAACTCATTTACTTGTTGATATATAATTATATATAGTAGTAGTAGGCTGATCCAAGTTATATTAAGAAAACTTAATTAGTCATGCTATAGCTTAGACTTGTGTGCAACTGAGTATTGTAAACCTGAGTGCTAGTAATAAATTCCTGCTCCCTCTGTTAATAAATTTATATCATTTTGAACATGATATGGTTCTCTAATATACAACTTTGCTTACAAATTTTTATGGATATAAATATTTTGAAAATTACTATGTTTCCAAAGACATCCAGTACGTGGTAGTACGTTCTATTTCTATATGTGGCCAATCCAAATAACGTTACTCAAAATAGTGGTTGAAAAGTTACAAATTTACTGCACAGATTTCTTTTACAGAAACAAAGTTAAAATGTCAAAAAAAATCATCCAAAATTTACAAATTTGCAAGAACTTTATTAATTTCTAGCTAGAACATAGCTGTCATCCAACTTGGGGCGACCTCTAGCTTGTTTCCTACATGCCGGCGAATAAAATACCTTGAGCGAGTATGCAAAATTAAAGTCTAGAAGGCCAACGTATACTCGCTTTAAATTCACACAGTAGGCAACAGTAGCAAACAGTTCCTCTAGGTAATCCTTGCTTTGAAGCTGGCCTCATCGCCGCGTCAATTTCTATGATTCGATCACGTGACAGGGAAAAGTTGATAGAAAGGGAAAGCTAGACTGGCTATATAGATCGACATCCGTGAAAAGAAATCATCAGCGAAGGTAGTTGCTAGTGGGTGTTGGTTAGTTAGATGATAGCAAGTGAAAAGGAGCTCACTCACATTCACCTCTCATCCTATATAACCACCAGCTCAGCTAGCACACACTGCTCATAAGACACTATACTACTCCTGCTGTCATATCTAGCTTGCAGGCCTCCATCCAGCTGGTACGTACCGGCCGGCCGGAGACCGACAAGCTAAACACGACGGCGACGATGGGGAGGCCGCCGTGCTGCGACAAGGTTGGGATCAAGAAGGGGCCATGGACGCCGGAGGAGGACATCATCCTCGTCTCCTACATCCAGGAGCACGGCCCCGGCAACTGGCGCTCCGTTCCCATCAACACCGGCCTGATGCGCTGCAGCAAGAGCTGCCGCCTCCGCTGGACCAACTACCTCCGCCCCGGCATCAGGCGAGGCAACTTCACTCCCCACGAAGAAGGCATCATCGTCCACCTCCAGTCCATGCTAGGCAACAGGTATTGATATTTCAAATTCTCGGTACCTTTCTCAATCCGGCCATGGCGTCCATGGTGATTGGCCAATTAATCCTTCCCTAGCTACAATACATGTATATATGCATCATGCAGATGGGCTGCCATTGCGTCGTACCTCCCGCAGAGGACCGACAACGACATCAAGAACTACTGGAACACCCACCTGAAGAAGAAGCTCAAGAAGCACCAGGCCATCGGCGCCATCTTCGCGCCGCCTCCCAGCTCCTCTGAATCTTCCATCGTCATACCTACCGCCGCCGGCGCCGGCGGCCATGTCGGTCACCATCATGACATGATCGCTGCTAACCCCCTCTCCAACAAGGACAGCTACGCAGCACGCCCGGCGGTCTATAGCAACCCGGCCGAGGTCAGCCAGCTCATCGCCCGGCGATCGCCGTTCGCCGCCGCCGCCGACGGCGACAGCTCCTCGTCGTCGTACGCCTCCAGCATGGACAACATAACCAAGCTGCTCAACGGCTTCATGAAGAGCTCACCGCCACCGCAGAACGACGCCACCGCCGAGGTCATCAACCCTTTGCTGGCGTTCAACCACCACATGTCAGACTTCACCGACATGCTGCCGTCGCCGCCGCAGCAGCAGCCGGCGTTGTTGTCGGGACACGGCGGTGGTTACGACGACGACGAGCTCAATAACAAGCAGCAACACCAGCAGCAGGCGCCGCTGTCTACGATCGAGAAGTGGCTGTTGGAAGAGGCTGCCGAGCATCATCACGTCGTCGACCTCATGGATCTCTCCGACGGCTGCTGCTCAGTTCCAATGATGTTTTAATAATTAGATCAAACAAAGAAGAGATCAATATACGACACGTACGTCATATATAGTTAATTAGATAGGTTAATTTGTTTCTGCAAGTTAATTTTTTTAGGAGAAAGCTATATACTCTACTATGCGTTACATGGATGCATGTGAGAGAAGCAAACCAAGATACATACATGCATACCGGTCAAACTCTCCTGTGAAAGTGACGCAGCCATCGTCTTACCCATCTAGGTATACAAACGTTACTTGTGGTAGATTTGACAATACAAATCAAAAGTCAGAAGAATAAGAGAGCAAATGACATGTAAGCATGTCGGCGCATGATGTAATTCCATATGTGATTTCTATTTTGATATTCTTTTGTTATACATATTCTCCTGTGCATATTCTGATCAGTTTATTGAACTTTTGATTTGTATCTGTCCAGTAATATAGAAGTAAAACTCTTTAATTTCAATAAAGTACATGTAACTAGACTTAATTTTCTCAGGTGCAATGAAAAGTTTCTGTGTCCCCAGCAAGCCATGCATGCATGACTTCTCTTGTGTGTATGATCGTCCTGAAATATGAATTGCAGAATGGCGTACTCAGTGAGAAAAAAAAATAAAATATGAATGAATACATAGAGTGTAGGCTTATTTTTGCTAGATAGAAGCTGAATAGAGGTGTACTCAAGAAAAAAAAGAAAAAGAAGCCAACCATTGGCTCAAATTATTGGCAATAGATGGTGCCTAGCAATGTAAGCTGCAAGCCATCAACATAAGTGGAAATGTATAGTTAGTGAGTCATGTGTCCTGAAATATTCTATGAATAAGACTTTGTCTGACGTGTCCTTCTCTGGTACACGTCCCTTTTATGTCATTTGCAGGAAACGGAAAACCTTTGCATCTAGAACTTGTTATGCATGCATATTTCATAGAGGAGAAATGGTTTTAAGTGATGTACAGTGCACAACAGGCAACCTGACCTGATGGCCAAAAACAGAGACAAGCTATTACTACTGACACAAAAACGACAACCGGCCAGAATTCAACAGTGCTGGTATTATAAATTTATACAGAGCCTAACATGGTCTTGGGGAAGAAATATGGCAAAAGGCAGTGTGCAAACTTCACAAGTTAATGGACATCGGACACTGTAGCACTTTTTGTTTGTTTGTGGTAAACATTGTCCTACCATGATCTAACTAGGCTTAAAAGATTCGTCTCGTCGTGTACATCAGAACCATGTAACTAGTTTTTTTATTTACCCATGTTTAGTACTCCATGCATGAGGAGAGAGATTTGATGTGATAGGTGAATAGTGAAGTTTGGAGAGAGAATTTTTAGAAGTTCGATGATGTGACCGGGAACTAAACAGGTAGTGTGCAAACTTCACAAGTTAATGGTAGATTTCTTTTTGTTTTAAGAATGAAAAAATTCAAATGGCGTTAAATGAGGACAAAACCTCTGAGCAATATTAGCATTTAGCAATAGGTGGTGCTTAACAATTTGAAAGCGGCAAGCCATCAACATAAGTGGAAATGCATTGCTAGTCAGTCACATGTCCTGAAATATTCTATGATTAAGACATTAGTTATCTGACGTGTCCTTTGTTACACGCGGGTTTTAAGTGATCTATAATACACAGCAGGCAAGCTGACCTTATGGCCAAAAACAGAGACAAGTTATTACATACTACTGACATCAAAACGACAACAGCCAGAAATCAACAGTGCCGGCATTATACACTGAGCCTAACATACATTATAGCATAGAAACACGACAAAAGGAAGTGTGCAAACTTCACATGTCAATGGTGGATTTCTTTTGCTTAAAACCTCCGAGCAAGTGTAAGCTGATGACGTTTCAGTCTTTGATTGTTCTGCCTGTACAACGCCTATTCTGTCGCCGGAAATCCTGATGTTGTGCACCTGAGTACGGAGCGCCCTACCAAGCTTGCTTGGTGCAGATATATGCATTTCTCGGGTAAGGTAGAGCTGGACCAGAGATCATATGGGCATACACCGTTCAAGCTTGTCCTATACCAACCACAACCAGGAATGTCAGTCATAGTCTAAGCAACCGATATCGTGAAGTCTTCAACCAAATGAAAGGAGGATGCCAACCAAACTGAGGTACATCTGCATCAAGCCAGAAAAAAAAAATCAATCCCAGCACACTCTACAGTAGTGATTCAAACTAAGAAATATGAATGGCCAAGTGAACTTATACATATCAAACTCTGTCTGCATATGATGTATGTTTGATTGAAGGTAACGCCATGATAACTGCATGTTTAACTCATCCATGCGAAAGCGTCCAGTAACTACACACCTATCTGGAGAACACAATAAGCAATTAAGCATCGATTAGAAGCATACATTGTCTCAGTCTTGTAGCCATCAGTGTACGTACAGGAGGGACCAGATGGACCATGCATATGGCTCATGTGTAACTGAACCGCAACAATGGAAGAATGTGCCAGCACAACCAACCCGCAGGTAGGAATTAAGTATGAAAGGTCAATTTACATTAACTGACAAAGCTCCACTGCCTTTCAGGAAACTTCTTGCGGTATATTGCAGAAAGTTGTCAGCTTTGTCAAAAAGCTGTTTACACATATCTGTTTCCATAACAGGCAAAATCAATCCTCGGTTCTGGAACTGAAGTGCTCTGAAGACCGTTCCTCAAATTTTTGCAGCACGTGCTGAGGGGCAGTTAATGACCACTGATTATCGGTTCTAAAGAAAATTCTGAAGCCTTTTGTGCAAAGATTTTACCTTGCAGATCATCATCACCAGCCAAAACAGGAGTCTTTATGTGCAGAGGCTTCAACTGCTCTTCTCTTCTTGCGGACCTATACCACTTCTGTGAGGATTGTGTCCTTGTTGAGGCCTACATTAGCCTTATGTCCAGATGCACATTCCATATGGCGTTGTCAATTGACAGACATAAGTTGCCATCGCTATTGTTTCTTCACAAAGGCAGTAGACTCAAAGCTGATTATTAACACCAGGTGGTCCCTAGCCATAATAGATGATACCCTCCCTCTGGAATAAGAAATACAAGTCGTCTGAAAGTGACCCATTCTGCAGCATAAAGATAGTGTCATCATCAGTTCTTTAATTGCTATTTAATAGGCAGATGATGTGATAACAAAAGAAAAAAAAAGATCTAACAACCTGAACAATGTCATCCATGAACATTTGAATTGAATAATGATTTCAGCTTAACTCAAATACACTTCCCACTCAAATTTGTAACACTCACAGATTGACAGATATATGTAGGACTTCGACAAGGTTTACAATACGAGTCTACTATACTCCTGATGAAACATGTGCAAGCTTTTTACCACCAGCCAATAACGATTTTAGTCAGTTAAGTGGCTTGGTGTAACAAGTATTTCACTATTTCAGAAACTACTTTCAATACTTAATGTATCATATACACACATCGCGCAGTTTTTTCTTTTATTCATGTTTTGTCGATGCAGGAGTATTTTTATGTATAAAAAGCATATATACATGTAAACCCTGTTCCAGTGTGTCACAGAAGATTGACTTGTTTACAACTTCACAGGAGAAGTAGGTTACTGTTTTTGTTTTACAAAGAAAAATAAAGAAGGAAGATAGCACTCATAGTCATATGTTAGCCTTTCCTGTATCTGCAAAACACAATAAAAAGTCTCCTCGAACCTTGACATATCAATGAATTGGCAATAGCATGCTGCCAGGGAAATAACCTGTACAGGTATTCAAGAAATTGCAACGACCTGCTTCTTTACTGAAGAATCAACTGTTTTCTGCTCAGAACCCTATGAAGTTTTAGAAGTTGAAGTCAGAATATCTCTGTCAGTACTACTAGAATAATCATCCAATAGTTTTTTAAGTACTCAGCAGACCCTGACACTACATCTAGTATAGGTGATCTATAAAGAGGTAATATTGCAAAAGCACATGACCTTTAACAACTTAACTCGAGGTTGCTAAAAAACAGAACTAATGCAGAAAACCGTTACTAAAAGCAAAATTGCTGCTGCATAAAAATGAAAAGTATTATTTATCTTTTACAAGAGACACCTTCTGCTTTGCACTTTTGTTCAAAAGATTGTCAACAACACTTGTAGACAAGTCTTTAACTTGTCTATATCTTGGTTCACATGAAAGTACATTTGTACAACATAATCATGACGACAAAGTTAGTAGCTACCTCCCAACTGCTAACCAGACTCCACAGGGAGTCAAGGACCATCTCAGCCAGACAGTTACTTTTGTTGTTGAGTAAGACCATCACGGCCATTGCTTTAACTAAAGACTAACTAGTCCTGTTGTGACAGTCCTGTTGTGACCACCATATTATCATGACAACATTACAAATACCAAGCTCTTGGCAGATTCTTTTTCAATTTGAGAAGAATATATTTTCTAGATATATCCAAGAAAAGGGAGGTCACAAAATCAACCAGGAGAATTGTAGAAGATACAAAGGTTGATGTTATCAAAATTCAGAAAACAAATGAAAGCTACATCACCTATTGAGATTGCAAGAGTATACTAGTAGTGAATATCCAAACAAATATTCTTGCTTGGTTGCTTCGGGAAAAAAAATCTTGCTTAACAATTGTAATTAGACATTGCATCAAGCCTGAAATAGCTTTCACTCAAATTTAAAGTGCATGATCAGTTTACACAAAAAAAAATGTTTTGCTTGGTAAATGGTCCGAATTTTGACCATTTTGAATCGTCCATAATCCATTAAGCCAGCGAAATATTTGCTCTAATTTGTCTTGATCTCAAAAAGAAATTTAACTAACCATTTTCTATCAACTTTCGTATCCATTATTCATAGTGTGTGTGTGTGTGTGCTTGTTTTGGGTCTATGTATGACTTCTTTCTCATTCTATTAATGAAATGATACGCAGCTCTCCTACGCGTTTGAGAAAAAAAAACTTTCGCAACCATTGTGATGTGCGATTATTGTCAATTGGTAAGCATCCCATTGTATCTTCTCTTATCTCTATATTCACAATGGATTAATGGTCCTGTGATGACAATTCATATTATTTTCCTTGGAGATAGTTCTGTCTGCAGATCTTTAGTTTGACTATACAGATGGCACTAAGTTGTGCCAAATGGCTTCACCTCTTTGTTCTTGTTAGATATTGTGTCGAATATTTGTACGAGTCCGGTTACGACTTACGACGGGACTTGGAGTTGTATTTAGCAGTATAGGGTAGAGTTCGTGTCAGACTCTGTAACCTGGGCCTCCTCATAAATATGAGAAGAGGCTGTTGTTGTAACCATGACGACATAGCAACAGGCTCGCAGGGGGAGGAGGCATGTTGCCGGGACCCCGGAGCGACCGGTGTTGTGGTTTGGGGAGGAGCGTCCGTAGTCATGCCCCGAGGATGTAGGCTTCGACTAAACCTCGTTAACAAAGATCGTATCTCCGGTGTCGTCTGTGATCTTGCAAGTTCGTCTCGGTAGATCCAATCGGCGCTTCCACTGGAGGAGATTATCGGGCGGCTCGTCGTCGTGAGGGCTAATTTTTCTAACAGTTCTTGCACTGGATCTTGAATCTAAACAGATTATCTGGATAACATAACAGCTAATGTAGCCTGTCTCATAACCTCTTGAATGCCATACCGAGCCTATTAGTTGTGCTCTAGTGGGGAAAGCCTGCATTTAATAATTGGTTATGGGATGATGTCATATATATATATATATATATATGCTTATGATGTGTGACAAATAAGCAAGGTTGATATAGTTATACGGCTTAGTAGCCTAGATATACATTGATGAATCACATATAGTGATTCTCAAACAGAATCATCCTAGAAGATTTGCGGTGAACAATTTATGGCAGTGAAGTTCACTAGTGTAACCTGGATAATCAGAAAGCTCTAACTTATCTACAATTCTATTTACAATTTTATATTCATGTAGAAAGCAAGGTACATAAGGAAAGAAGGACATCATGACAATTCACAGTGGCTGTATGCCTGTATGTGCCCCCATCAACCAGAATTTTAAAGCATGACACATGGTCATGCTGCTTATAAAGAATTAGATAAGACCACTAGTTGTCTGCAATTCTTACAAGAATAAAAGTATTATTTTATTGGAAAATCAAGTTACAATTTCCATGACTGAAAATGACCAACAAACCTAAAGAAGAACGGTAGTCAATTTGTCATCGAACCACAACGAAAACCCCTGGGCACTCCAGGGAACAACTTTGATGTTGATTGTGTAGTAGAAAGTGGCCTGTCTGATTGATGTAAACTAAACTGTACAGGCAAAGCTCTCAATTGAAGATAGGGTCCGAAGTTCTTCACTGCTTGCAATCAAAACAATGCTATCTGATAGGAACGACACATAACACCATTGCCAACTAGAACACAACATATAGGATGTTTATGCATCAACATTTTGTTAAACAGTTAGCCAGCAACGTCAACCTTGATCAATATTGGATTGGACAAAGCTTTCAAAAAAAATATTGGATTGGACATCATCATTAGACCTTAATAGAGGAAACCAAGAGTTAGGTATTGGAAAATTGGCCTTGCTAGCTGTTAGGTTGGAAACCATTTGGCCATTTCGGCAGTGTTTTGTTGAAGGGAAGACCGAAGACCCTTTAAAAAATGACCGAAGGGAAGGTGAATTATTGAAGAAGGCAAGTCAAGAATGCAGAGAAATTCACATTCATATTAAATGCCTAGTAAACAGTGATACTTAGCTAGTGATGCATAATAATGGCTAACGATAACCAAATGAAAGTGATCTTGTTGATGTCCAATAAAAATCAAGCAGATGATCAGAAAGGAGGGAACTTACCTAACAGACAACCGAGGTGCGGTGGACGCCAATTGGTATCATGGTAGTAAAAGCCAGAAACGGTTGCATAGTCAGACATGCCTGTGGGCAGAACCAGGGAACGCTGGCGCTATCCCCACTTGACCAACGGTATTGACAACTGCCACCATCTTAAAAAGGAAACATGAGCTGTCATGCAGTCCCCATTCACGGCCCAAACAGTTTCAAGGCCCATTTGGGCTCCAATTTAGGGCCCGAATTTATAAAGCCCACAGTTGATTGTTATAACCCAGTTCAACAAAGAAAAAAAAACCCTTGATTATCACTGCAGAGTGCAGTTGCAGTATGGACTGAATCACTGCAAATAAGCAAAAACCATTTAACTTGCAAGCAAACACTTCCAGTAAGAGGAAGTCCGAAACTCAAACTCAACTGAACAGACTTGTCAATTTATTTATCTCAGCAATGCTCAGCAGGTAATAGAAAGTACTATATCAATCTTCTTCGAGAATAAGGATATGATTCAAATATCAGTTATTTTATATGACAAATTGCAACAGAACTAATTTGGAAAGCTGCTGCATGCATATAATATGGAATGGAATAAAAGAAAAAAAAAGGAGAGGGTGTTTCCAGTTTTTAGTTATACGATCAAACAGCAATACAGTTAATTCAGTTGGAACCTTACTTCTTGGCACTTTGATTACTCATACTATATAAGAAACATATACTTACAGGAAAAGCTGTACTGTCAAACATCACATACAATGCTATTCCACGACTTAAGGGTTGGTTTGTAGCCTAGTGGATGAACACGACAATTACAACTCCACAGCAATCATAGGACTTTGTTGCAATTTAGCACCCTCAGGAGAACATGTTTACTGCATTGAGAAAGTACAGCTCGAGTAGCTAAGCTACCTGATAACCTGAACTATCTGGACAAGATATGACATACCTGGCACTTTTTTGTAGAAAGATCAACTGTGTAAGGGCCTGTTTGGCATAGCTCCAGCTCAAAACTGCAGAGTAGATTTGCATTTTCTATGCTAAATTAAAGTAATCTTTGGTAGAAACTATAAACAAAATGATTCATTTAAATTATCTCTATGTACCCCCAGCTCCAACTCTAGGATTTCTTGGAGATCCTAATACACAACTCCAAGAACTCCATAGATTTTCTAGAGTTGGAGATGCGCCAAACAGGGCCTATGTTTGTTAAAGTACTGCAAAGGTCATGAACGATATCGATATAGTACAGGCTTACAGCCAACGACACTGAAAAAAAAGGAAGCGACTGCTTCCTTGCTTCAGCATTACTTGTAATAGAAAGAACATATCTGCTCTTCAGATGGCTTTGTAGTTAGTTCATACAAACAAGAGCAGGCTCACACATTCGAAGTTCAAGAGACTTGGTGGTACAGAATTGAATACAACAAATGTTGACAAGCATGTTTATGCAGATTGCCAGATACAGGTACAAACATCCATTCTATAAGATACAGAAAAACAGTAAACAAATATACCTTGCCCCCTCTGCACTAGAATCAAGTTTGCATCTGAATCTATAGATCTATCATTTGCTAATGGGGGAGTTAAAACAGAGGAAAATCCTCTTCTCAGTTTCTAAATTCATTATCACAGGGCAGCTCAAACTTAGCAGAGCAGAATGCTTGTCAGGCTGCTTTCACTATGTTAGTGAAATGGCAGGTGGACTAGAATTTAGGAAAATACATGCCATTTACCACCTGGTCTCAAGCACCTTTATTCAGAGAGAATCATGCTCATGCCTGAGCCTCCCATCTTGGGTCCTGAAAGAACCATCCACGTTTTACAAGCTTGTGCCATCCAATCATAGCTTCTCTGTTAGCCGAATCATGAAAGAACTGACAGCAACAACATCCAGAACAATCCATGATGACTCAAACATGTCATGGAAATAGTCAGCACCGATCTCCTCTGCCGCTGATCTGAATGCATTGCCAAACGCGTTACCCTGAACAGCCCCAAGCCTTGGCTTTCCACATACCCCAACAACCAGCACCTTCTCAGGCTCCTTTGCCAAGCAAGCACAGATTAGTGGCTTCATCCTCGCGCCTCTTTCCTTCAGTGCATCCATCAGAAAGAAGCAGAACTTGGTGAGTGCCTGAGGGTGGCAAAGCTTGTTGGTGTCCACAGGGTCATCAAGCTTCACCCAGCGGAACTTCTTGGCACTCCGTATAAACCCTGTCTTAGTAATTGCTGAGCTTCCTTGCCTCAGTATTGCCCTCTGTATTTCAATTGCAGATTGCATCCCTTTCCGCAGCTGATCAACATTGCTCAATGACAATGCTGAGTATGCAACCCAAAACTGTTCAGCAGCAGAAGACTCCTTTGAGTCCTTGGACTCAGCATTCAGGGATTCGAGCAATGCTGTGACACCATACACAACATCTGCAGCAGAAACCTTGGACCTGTACCCGTGCACTCTCAAGAAGCTCCGGTAGTAGAACTCAGTGAGCCCATACTCGGGCAGGAAGCGGTCAAACTCATCCCGCATCTTGCGCTTGACCTCCATGCTCATGTACTGGAAGTTCTTCTGGCAGTCGGCAAGCGGGAACCCCATCCTCGCCAGCAGCAGCTTGAGCTTTTTGAGGCCATTGTCGCTCCACGTCTTGAGCTTGGTGGCGACATAGGAGGAGCAGAGCATGGAGTCGAACAAGCTCCACTCCCGCAGCAGCATGAGCCTCGGCTCGTCCTCGTAGGCGATGCGCGAGGTCTCGGGCGCCCGGATCTTGGTGCCGTCCTTGAGCGTGACGACAGAGCCGACGCCGGAGGCGTCGAGGTTGCCCGAGCCGTTGATGTGCTGCTCGAGCTCCATGACGGCGGCCTGGTAGCGCTCGTTGGTGATGCGGTCGTGGACGAACTGGTCAGTGAGGGCGACGCAGGCGAGCCAGAGGAGCTCGTTGGTGTTCTTGCGGAGCGCGTGGGCGAGGTCGTACATGAGGCAGCCCGACGGCTTGCCGTGGAAGGTGCCGAGGCGGTAGTACTCCCGCCGCAGCTTCCCGAACAGCCTGACGGGGTCGCCGCCGTCGGCCTCCGCGTCGTCGGAGAGGCGGCGCCGCTTCCTCCTGCCGCCGCCGCCGTCGGAGTCGGAGTCGGAGTCTGAGGCGTCGGAATCCTCGTCGTCGTCGGGGACGACGCGGAGGTGGTCGTCGGCGTCCCCCTCGGCGGCGAGGTCGGAGGCGTCGGCGAGGGAGGAGAGGTCGAAGTCGTAGGAGAGATCCGCGGTGTGCTCGTCGTCGGCGGTGAATAGCACAACGACGCGGTCGTTGTGGGCACAGAGGTTGTGGAGGTGGACGGGGCGGTGGGAGTCGACGACGAAGGCGGTGGCGGCTGGGGGCAGGATCCGGCGGAGGTCGCGGTGCGCGCCCCAGTTGACGAGGACGCAGCAGAGCGGGGCGGCGGCGGAGAAGGAGGCGAGGAGGTCCCTGGCCCGGGCGGCGGAGGCGACGGGGTAGATGGAGAAGCGGATGGAGTCGGCGGAGAGGACGTGGGCGAGGGCCCGGACGGCGCAGAGCGAGTCGGCGTCGGCGGCGGAGGGGAGGATCAGGAGCGGGGAGGAGGAGCCCGCGGCGGCGGCGGCGGCGGCGCGGAGGCGCGCGTAGAAGGTGTCGACGCGCAGCTCGCGGACCATCGCCGGCGCATCAATCGGGGTCGAGGCGCGGGGAATTGGAGGAGGGAGGAGCTCGCAGTCGGGGATTGGGGAAATGGGGATCTGATCTGGGCAACTCCGGAGGGAAGAAGAGTTTGGATTTGGGTGTTTTGGGAGGGCGCCACGCCACGCGGGGGGATTGGAATTTGGAATTTGGAATTTGGGAGGGAAGCCCGAGCCCCGCCAAGACACTTTTGGTCTTTGGGTGAGCGTTCTGACTCGCTGTCACTCTGGATAAACTCATGTCTTGTTAAGCAGACCAGACACTGACGTGTGGGTCCTCTGCTTGTACTAGTATTCACATTGACGTGGGCTACAAAGGCTCGGCCCAGAGAGCGTTGGACCGGGCCTTCATCTTTTCTGGATCAAAATTGTGTTTGGGCTCGCTCCAGCCTCACTCCAACAGTAAGTTTTTTGGTTGGACGAGAAGGTCCAGGCCTCCACAGCAGCACCACCACCACTTGTGTGGCTAGACCGGACCTCTAGGACTAGGAGCAACTCTAGCAGTTTGACTAAATATATTTTTCTCGGTAAAAAAAAAATCTCGCTATTTTACCCCGTTCGTCACCCCCTCCTCTTTCCTAGGCATTTTTGCCGAGCCGCTCGACTCGTCGTCTCCCTCCCTCCAGAATTCTAGATACTATTATAACAAGTCTATTGATTGCTGCATAATTTTAGAAGGTTTTCTATTTTTTAGAGTCATATAAACTCTACATTTAGTTAGGATTATACCTAAGCTATTGAAGTTGCTCTAACGTAACATTGAACCCCCGGATGCAGCAAAAGAAATGCACCTAATGTTGCAGTGTACTCCCTCTATTTTTAATTATTAATCACATTTAGTTGTGTTCTATTTCAAACTTTTAGCTTTAGCATCGAACTATTTTAATCGAATCCGTAATGAAATATTTGATACTGCATTTATTTCTTTTTACAAGGGAAGCCCCGTTAATTATCGAGTACTTCATTTTAGGAGGGAAAGCCCTGACAGAAATGAGATCTGGGGTTCATTGCAATCCAAATTTCCCACTCACAACCACACGGTGATTGGTGATTTGTGCGCGCGAGGGTGTGTGTCTTGGCTAGCCCAAGCAAGCACCGACCGCACCTTGCTCTGCTCCAGTTCCGTCCCGTCGTCCGGCGAGGCTTTACTTGTCTGGGTGGCGCGCTCTGTGAATTGAACGCGCTGAAGCTGCACACGCGTGTGTAATCGCCGGCGCACCACCAGGAAAGCGAAAACGGCAGGAACAAAGCTCGCCGCAGCGCCATCCAAGAACCGGCCTGTCTCCACCGCGGCAAGCAGCCGGCGGTGCTCTTGCGAAGAACTAGTACTGTCAACGCGGCGCCCAGCTGCTTACGGCGGCGCCATCATCATCTCTATGCCGGGCAACATGGCAGAGACTTCGTTCTAAGGGCGAGGCGTGAGGCGCGACGGCGGCGATGACTCCGATCGAGAGGAACAGCAGAGCAGGGACGACGGAGGCTAGCGGCGGGGCCGGAGTTCGGCGCCACGCCGCTACGGACGTCTTGCCAGGGGCGGGCTCCGTGGGCGCGCCATGCTGCTGCGCCCAGCGACAGCGACGATCCATTCGGCGTCGCGCCATGGCAGGGCAGGAGGGTGGACGGTATCTCAAATACCGTCCACCCCCAGACCCCTATCTGCCGTCCAATCGGGATTAAACGGTCTAGATTGGAACCTGATCTGAGAGCATCGCAGGAGGGGTCTTTCTCAGGCGCGCGCAGCAGCAGCTAGACGCTAAAGGAGAAGCCGGCGACGGTGGCGCGATCGCGATCAAACGTGTGCGTTCCGGCATCCTCTCGGGCCTCCGGCGAGGTTTCTCCCGGTGCCACGGCGGCGAGGCGACCAGATCGAATGAAGCGGCTCGGGTATGGAATTGGCGCGCCACGCAAGGCCCCCAGGGAGCAAACTTCGCGGCGCGGCGGCGGCGTTCCGGCAAGGCAGGTGCCCAGGTCGCCGCACGACGCCTGGCACTGTGCCGTCGCAAGCGTCTCTCATGGCAGGCATCATCACCCCAGCAGCATCCGCTCATATTCAGTCTGGCGCAAGCTAGATTCGGTCATGTATCATTCTGCAGTGTCAGGAACAATGGCGTGGCTAGCTAAATGTGTAGAGATCATTAGAAAATGCAGCATCCTGCAAGAACAAGTGAAGAATCAGATTTGAAGAAACGAAACTCACTGATTCTAGAGTAGCAAGACAAGGATGTTGGACGACACGTGAGACCATTGCTGGAATTCTTGACGGCATCATGCATGGGTACTGTTATCTCTGGTTCTCTGCTGCGATGATCTTTGTCGTCTGAACCGATCTTTCCAGTTCAGTTTTCTGTAGAAGCATGCCAATCAAGGTCATATTTCAGTGAACAGGAAAGCTGAATTCCTTGTCCTGGCAGCTTCACCAGTTCAGCGCAGGGCTGATCTTTGCCATGTTCAGTTAACCGCGCAATTGTTGACTGGTTTGGCCTCTGATGGAGCGAATGAACTTCAGAGTTAGAACCAACCAGGCCAACGAGAAATCCGTTCAATTAGCGCAGGCGCACTCTAGAATCTACTAGATAGCCTTAATCTGAACAAATTGCATGCTATCAGATTGTCGGCAGTCGATAACTTGATCTGAACAAGTAACCAAGCAAAGAATTTGTCATTGCCTTCAGCATGAGCACTCCAGATAGCCTTCCCATCGAAAGGGCAAGAAGTTCTATGCATATCTGCTGATTTAGAGGTGTATGCTCCTAATGCAGTCCACCTTCCCAACTACCGGTGAAGGTGATGTCTTGCACTGCATCCCACAGCTTGATGAATTCGATCAGCCATCTCTTCAACAGAATTCATCCTCCACAGGCCTATTGTCCAATTAATTGTGGAGGAAGCATCTTGGATTCTTGACATCAGTAGCACTGTTACGATGCCTAGTAACTAGTAGCGCTCAATAATCCCAGGATATATACCCACTCAACCGGAAAGCAGAAATTTCTTGCCCTGGCAGCTTCAGTTTAGTGCAGCACTGTTCTTGTTCTTCTGCTCATATCTGATAATGCCGGCACGAAAAAACCAGTTTCTCATAAAGTAGGGAAACGTTTATGTCATGATGATGTACGCTTGAGCATAATTGAAGCTAGTATATATATCAATAACCAGCGGCCGGCCGGGCTTCGTGGGCGAGCAATGCCTGCCAGCCATGCTGCCGGCCGTCCCGCCGCGGCCAGCACCTCGTTGACAGCCAAAATTGGCAGTCATCAAGGTAAACCGGTCTGACCGGTTTGTCAAACCGGTCAGACCGGTTTTGGTATGTAATTCGAGTAGGTTTAGGATTCCCAGTTTAATCCCATATTGTAACCGACTCATGAGAGGTAAGACTTCCCGGGCCTATAAATATAAAGGCTAGAAGGCCGATTGAGAGATTCCAATCGAATCAAACACAATTATCCCTTATTTTTACCTCTCAAACCCTAGCCCTTTTCCAACCCCATATTTGCTGTTCTTTGCTCGTCTCTACGACGTTCAAGGACGTTCTAGGTGGCCTGCCGACCCTAGAGCAACCCTAGATTGCTTGAGCTCCGACGGGGTCCCTCCCGAGCTCGAGTTTCTAGGTCTTCACAACCTCCTGCCAAAAAGCGGTCTGACCGGTTCTAGGAACCGGTCTGACCGGTTTGCCCGAGGGAGGCCGGGTGTTGGCCGTGGTGACGGCCGTGCTGCATTCTCGAGTGTGTTGCATGCAGCAACTGCAAACCCCCTTGGTCCTTGGAGAGCACAGGCACAGTCACATGCAAATCACTGGGAGGCCCAGCCTCCTCGGCAGCCTGCTCCGGATCGGAGCCTTTGCTTGGAGAAGCCTCCGTCGCGCCCGCGCGGCCACTGCCTACCCACACAGTTGGGAGGGGAAGCGGTGGTCGAAGCGTGCGTGCACGAGCACGGTGCACCCCTCGACTCGTCGGCTCGTGGCGCCTCCGCCTGGCTGGGTGGCTGGTGTGCCCCCGATCGAGCAGCCATGATGCCATGTGGTTTATGCCGGCCGCCCATCTGGCTGGCCGCCGGCAGCGGATTGATCGGAGGCACATGCGAATCGCCATCGCCTTTCGGTCGAGCCAGGCGAACGAGCCGTAGCCTAAACATGCTTTCTGAGGCCGGAGCGGTGAGCACTGAGCAGCAACTGCAACTGTTGAAGGCCGGCACTGCCCTGGCACAGTGGCACGAGCCGAGCCGTTGGCCGGCAGGGCCCGGCTGCGCGCGTTGACCAGTAACCTAGCTAGTCCAAGAGGCCTAGAGAGCCCATTATTTCCGCGACGGGCCAGATCATGCGTGTCATCTCAGCCCATGGTGATAGATGAACGATGCACAGAAACACTCTGGGCTTTGATTATCCTCGTCACCTCGTGCTCGGACGAGTAAACAAACAATCCTCTCAAACTGTCGTCGAGCGACTAAACAAAGCGACATGACCGAACATGCAGGCTGTCCGCGGCAGTGGCTAGCTCCACGGCAATCTAGCCACCACCCCACATGACGTTCTTATGTATATCCAACTATACAACATGATCGATGGACGACGGTTGTTGCACATCTAGTGCGTTTGATGATTGACGACCCAAAATTATTCGGACATGATTGTTCACAGCAGTGATGATAGGCGATGGATGATGAGAATGGTTAGTTATACCAAGTGCAAAAGACACACCACTGCAAGTTGCACGGACAGTGCCCGCTAGATCCACGATGTCCACACGGCTCATGTCATCTGCAACTAGCACATGTTAGTTCGTGCCGCCGGCTCCACAAATGCGAACATGTTCTCGCGTATATATATAAGGGCTTCAAACCGCACGAACATTTCAGACACACTTCTTCAGTTCTTCTCTCGATCGATCCATCTCCTTTAAGCCTTCTGCCTTCTTCGTCTCTGCCAGTTCGAGCTCTTCTTCTTCCTAAGCACAGTAAAACTCGAGAAAACCCCAATGGCCAACGGAAGGCGACCAGCTGCTGATGAACCCGAAGGAAGCCGCGCCGGTGCTCGCCGCAGGTGATGACTGCCTCTTTCCATTCTTTCCCCAAGAGACTATTGCTACGGCCTTCTTCGTCTCGGAGGTGCAAGGTAACTTTAGTTTAATTCTTGGTCGTGATTGGATTCATGCAAATCAATGCGTACCGTCTACCTTGCATCAATGCCTTATTCAGTGGATCGGCGATGAAGTTGAAGTTGTGAATGGTGACACTTCTTCCTTTATTGCAATGGCTGATTCCGATTCTATTAGTGCTAATGAAAACATCAAGTGTTTGTCGGGTATGGATTTGACTGACTATGAGCTTATCAGTTGCACTAAGGATGGTTTTGTTCCTGCTACATTAAAGCCGATGGAGAATCGGTTAAATTACTTGCTGTAATTAATGGAGCAGACAGATCAACCAAGCAAAACCGGTCAGACCGCTTTCGAGAACCGGTCAGACTGGTTTGGATCTGAACAGTGCTCGACGAGGCAAACCGGTCAGACCGCTTCTGGAAACTGGTCAGACCGGTTTAAGGCGAAACAGTGGCTTCAAGACCGAATTGATCATCATCGGTCGAATACAAGTGGTATGTTTGAAGCTGTTGAAGATCTGGGTGAAAAGGATAAATTGGGTCAAGGATTTACATCAGCCGACCCTTTAGAAAAAATAGATATTGGTGATGGTACTATTCCTAGGCCAACTTTTGTAAACAAAAATTTATCGGCTGAGTATAAAGCCGAGCTAATAAATTTGTTGAAAGAGTATGTTGACTGTTTTGCTTGGGAATACCGTGAGATGCCTGGTTTAAGTCGTGATTTAGTTGAGCATCGATTACCAATTAAGGCCGGTTTTAGACCTTTTAAGCAATCGGCTAGACGTTTTAATCCCGCTATTTATGACCAAATAAAAGAAGAAGTTAATCGTTTGCTAGATGCTGGTTTTATTCGGACTTGTCGTTATGCGGAGTGGATTTCTAATATCGTTCCCGTTGAAAAGAAAGATTCGGGAAAACTTAGAGTTTGCATTGATTTTAGAGATCTTAATAAAGCAA
>OAMR01000314.1:1399203-1415061 GCA_900205405.1 Echinochloa crus-galli
GGTGTGTGGTGAAATTTGGGGTCGATCTGGATTAAAATGACGCGTCACAATGCTTGGACGGGCGTTTAATAAAGAAAAGGACTCGTTCAAAAATCCTCCGAAAAGTCCAGGGGCTTTCTAGAAATATTCAGGGACATATTCGTGATGGTTTTTGGGTGTTAGAGGGACCTATTTGTGAATATAAAAAGATGGTGGGGTTTTATGCTGGATAAAGAATAACTAGAGGGGGTTGTACCAGACGCTATGTTTTTATATATGTCATGTAATGAATCTTTTATCGTTGTATGGATGTGATATTCGACTGAGATGAGTTCTGTACGAGATAGCTGCTATTCCTGGGACTATCTCAAGGGTACAGGGAGTCGGATTCTCATCGTTGGGAATCCGGTTCGTTTTAGTTGGTATCAGAGCCATACTTGACCTTAGCGCGTAACCCTAGAATGGAAAAACTAGTTTAGATACCTCTAACTGAGTCCTTTGTATATAAACCCCCTTGAACTATTCAGTATGATACCTTGAACTATTGTTCGCTCATCTTTCCTTGACTTTTGCTACTGATTCACTAACAACCCTTGCATGGCAGAAGCAATAGTATTGACCACCCTTTTGACTTGCCAACGATGTACTCACGCGAGTAGACGTGCTTTATCTCCAGGTTTTGCGAGTTGCCTCGAGATAGCACCCGTGTCTAGGTTGTAATGCATGTTTGAGTGATTTCTTCTTGTGGTTGTTCCCGTTCTTTTTGTTGTTTCTATTGAGTGTAGTTCTTAGTGTTGTTTTAGAGTCGTGCAACTCTTATAGATAGCATGAGTGCCTTTCCACCCTAGTTGAGACCTCCACTCGGCTTTGAAGAACAAGTGTGAATGCCGAAGCGAGTCAACCATCCTTAACTCAAGTGACTCAGAAGGACTCCATCACCGTTGATGCTGAAGCTCAAAATTTTGGAATAAGATCAGAACAAGCGAAAGTCGTACTCAATTCTATGGACGAAGAGAAACTACCTTCGACGGACCAACGATCCAGTTAGATATCAGCTAAGCAGTTGAACTTCAACAGATCATGCTCCAAATGACCATGAAGCTACCGGTTTAAGAGAAGGTCAAGGAATGTAGAATTCCCGACAAAGACACCAGATTTGAAGACTTCACATGAGAAATGAGTTTATAGGAATGAACCCCACGAGATAGTTTGTGGTTGCATAGCCGATAGATATCAACGGCCTTTGGAAGAGTAAATACATCAACTTTGGAATACAAGAGTTTCTGCACAAGCTGAAGAAGTGAAGTATCCTTGCCAGACCCCAGTGCAGCTTTAATCTCGAGGACGAGATTCTTGTGAGGGGGGAGGGCTGTAACATCCCAGATTTTTCTGGAATGTTAAAAATGTGGATTTGAAAAACTTTTCGTGCTTGAGTGCTTTGCTCATAATCATAAGGTTGTCTTCTTGTGCTCTCTCTAAGTTCTTAGTAAGAACTAATTAAATTGCTCAGTGTGCTAAGGATAATTTAATGTTAGTGTGATTTGGCTCTTAGTTGGTTTCTTGCTTCTTTGTGTGTGGTTTAATTTGAATTCTAAATTCAAATTAAATCTAAAGCTAACAACTAATTCTCTTCTAACTTGGGCTCTAACTGCTAACTAGCCTATCTAACTTCGATCAGCCCTCTAACTCACCCTGCTAACTGAAGCCTGCTAATTAACCAACTAACCCAACCCGCTAACTTTTCAGCCATCTCAATCCCAGAGAGCTCTGGATATTGATTAAATGGATTACGACATAGTTTTCCGACTCTTCAAATTAACTCCATGCTACTTGATTTGATTTCGGAAAATAGTCTAATTCATTTATATTAAATTTCTATGGGCTTCATTTGAATTCTGGCTATATTTTTCTGGCTTCTCGAATTAATTATTTTCTAATTAATTTGTTCCTAGAAAAATTAGTCTAATTTATTTGTATCGAGTTTTGCTTGAATATCTTCTTTGGTAGATAATCTTGTCCATAAGCATCAATGCACTTGAGACCATATACTTATCAATAGAATCATGTCTCACTTTGAATGTAACTATTGCTATGGAACAAGCCCAAAGAAATTCCAATTCTTCAAATGACATTTCCCACAATCTTTGACAAGTATCTTATCTATGAGACCAATCAATTTGCTTAACTCCTTGTCTCATTTGTCATTTCACTTCACTTGTCATTTGTATTGCTTACATGGGATGATTAACACTTGTTTGCTTTCTTCATTATTTCCTGCTCATATACTTAAGTAAACAAGTTAAATGACTAATCATGTTGTCATCCAAAATCACCAAAACATATAAGTGCCTAGATGCACTTTCAAACTGAAATAAACCAAAAGAGGGAAATTAAACATTTGAGCCCAGCATGGTCCAAATAACTGATCACAGATAACAAAACCAAAAACAAAAGAGGGAAGTTAAAAGGCATCAATTGGTAGCAAAGGGCCAACTTCTTTACAACTCAGTGCGCTAACCGGTTGACCATGGACATAAGAAAAATTGAAGGTAAAATATAATAGAATCAGACATTCAGAGCATAGATCGATTAAGTAGTAAAACAACACATAAACAAGATCATTTTTTTTCATTGGCCAAAATCATAGGGTTTGGAATTTACTAGGGCAAAATAAACCGAAAGGAAATCATCGAAAGGAGAAATTTGTGAATTTATGTTGGGGGTGAACCCGCGCGGCCATCATCGCGCGCGCTCCGACCGCGGGTAGTCGTCATCGCGAGCCGCCGGCGGCAACCACATCGCCGTCGCCGCCTCTTTACCCCAAGGAACCGCGCCACCATCCCACAAGCCCAGGTGGGCGGCGGGGGCAACACGGCCGTGGGAGAGGCGACTCCGGCCGCCGGCGGCGCCGCCGCCGGACGGCAAGCTCGGATAAGATCAAGTAGTGTTCGAGGGCCGAAACCCTAGCCTGTTCCTCCTTCCACCATGGCCTTTTATCACAAGACATCTTCGGGCCGTGCCAAATTAGGCCTCCCAAGGCCCAGTATTATACAGAGGCGTAACCATATACGCCCGGCCCATTTTCCCAGCCCATACATTCATCAGGTTGTCTCACGGGCCCAACCATTCACTTGGGCCCCACATGTCATTCTAACAGCCGCGGCGATCACACAAAACCCTAACGCTTCCAGGCTATATAAACCTTCTCTCCTTTCGGCCCCCTCTCTCCGCCGCCCCCCAGCCCAAGCCTCCGAGCCCTAGCGCCGCCGCCGCCGCCGCCGCGATCCCAAGCAGCTACCACAGCCACCATGGCAGCCGTCCTCAACCGCCCGACCCCGGGCACGGTTCAGTGCTTCGGCCGCAAGAAGACGGCGGTGGCCGTGGCCTACACCAAGCCGGGGCGCGGGCTGATCAAGGTGAACGGGGTGCCCATCGAGCTCATCCGCCCGGAGGGGCTCCGCCTCAAGGCGTTCGAGCCCATCCTGCTGGCCGGCCGCTCCCGGTTCTCAACCATCGACATGAGGATCCGCGTCCGCGGCGGAGGGAAGACGTCGCAGATCTACGCCATCCGCCAGGCCATCGCCAAGGCGCTGGTCTCGTACTTCCAAAAGTACGTCGACGAGGCCGCCAAGAAGGAAGTCAAGGATATCTTCGGCCGCTACGACCGAACCCTGCTCGTCGCCGACCCCAGGCGCTGCGAGCCCAAGAAGTTCGGTGGTCGTGGTGCCCGCGCCAGGTTCCAGAAGTCCTACCGTTGAGCGATTTCTTGCCGCATCACAATTCGCCAGATCACTGCGTGTGTTCTTGGCTTCGTCTCCTATCAATGGAGCTAGTTATCTGGTTCTATATCTAGATGTTGTTTTACCTTCATGTTTAAAACTTTAAGCCTAGTGTCGAACCGTTTTGGCATTGTGATATGGATGTGAGGGATTTTGACTAGTTTCCGAAATATGGTTATGTCCAGGAATTATGAAATGGTTTCCTTATATTATGCAATGCAATGAATGATTACTATTTAAATTTTACTCGAGGCCTGTTTCATTCCTTTTGCCATTTTGCTTAGTTAAGCTATATTCTTGCGCAGTGGAGTGGATCATCTGACAGTAGATAGGGGTGGTAACGGATCATGGCCTGTTTGTTGCTTCACAATCTAACTTGGCCCTAATAAAATTTAGCTCAAAAACTAGTATTATTTTGATCCGGCCCTAATCCGGCCTGATCCTTAAAATTTCCAGTACAAAAGTGAGGGTCCTTTACCACCCCTAACCGTAGACAACTTGTTACTTATCAATTTTAGATTTCTCATTGCTGTGGAGGTTTTGGTATACTGAGTGATCTGTTGCAAGTTAGGTGCATATGTAATGTGCCTTCTAATAAGGTAGATTTTAAGTCTGTCTTGCTTTAACCTTTGTTTCCACATCTTCCTGTGGTTGTTAGTTGTTTGCTGAATGAGATTAATTGTTTGCCTATCCTTATATGCTGGTTTAGTGTTTATCATTCTCCATTAGGATAGCAGACCCTCATTTTAAGTAACATATTGATCAGTTCTTTTGCTCAGCTGTTGATATATTTCTTTGTATCTCGCCTTTGTTTGATGTTTGTCTCATGCTTAGCGAAATTCCTTTTTGGTATGTATGTAGCAGGGATGGTGTAGACTCTCATTTGGGTTGGCATGTTAACTAGTTTAGACATTAACCCTAGTGCTCTCCCTTTTTTACTTTTAAGTATGGTTTTGCTTGTTACCTATGTCAGGTATTCTAATGTGTTTGCAACCTACTTATTCTATGCAAGAGTAGTCGTTGAATTTTACTCGAGTCCGTGTTTCATGCTTTGTTCACCCAATTTTCTTGTTAAGCAATCTTCTCTGCATTCAACTTGAATGAATGGATGATGACAGATCAATTTTAGTTTCTTCATTAACATTACAGCTTGGCCGTTCATAGTAAATGTGTCTTGCATTGGCTCTTGGTCCCTCGTACTAATTGAGAAAATAATTTGCCTCAATTTGTATTAGTCTAGTGTTAATCACTCTTGCTAACATATGGGTCTTCCATGAATTCTAGTGTTTAACCACTCAACACTCTAGCTCAGTTATCTTTTTCCTTTTAACTCAGTTTTTTTTACCGTAGACAACTCATGTTGGCATGACTGATCTATTTAGGTAGCTCATTGTAGGCAGTGCATTGATGAGTTATCAAATCTTATAGATGTGAAGTCCATCTTGCATTGACGCTGGTGTACTCATCCAATGTGACAGCTGTGTTTACTGTTATTTGCTGTTTGAGATAAAATTATTTAGCCCGTTTCAGCAGTTAGCCTAGACTCATTATACCTTGAATCCTGCTGGAGTAGCTTCAGTTGCAGCGCTGTGCATAGTAATATTCAGACCTCGGCAAGGTTTTGCAATGGTGTGGCTGTTCATTTGAATGCGCTCTGCTTGTTAAGCTTTGATATCAGTGTTCTTGTTGGTTTGAGGTTTGTTGCTTCCTTGTCTAGCTACAGGCAGGATTGCATTGAAATACAGTAGCATTCGTTTGTGTTCTTCCAGACTGAGTTTACCTGATGTAATTGTTCATATGTTTTTGTATCTGGGTATCATGTCCTTTTGTCTAGTCTTCTGTGGCTGGGGTTTCACTTTGACTATTTTGGAATGCTTGATTAATGGGAATGGTACCTGTATCTATAAAATTTTGGAACTCTATTGTTTATTTACTTCTGGAATGCACGAGCTGCAGTTTTTTTAGTTGAAATTCACTGGATGTTCAACTTTCGCCTTGCTTCCATTTTCAGATGTGCCATTGGCTGAAACTGAAGCAATGCTTTAGATGTAATTTTTGTGCCGTCGATGCTCCAGTTTATTTAATTTCGGTCGTAGCGAAGCTAATTGAGCTGTCTGCGAATTCTGCTTTCGGCTGGGCTGCGGCTTTGCCCCTTGAAACGGATTCCATCGGGTGCCATGTGGTTCTTGGTCTTCAAGTGCAGTTCGTTGCTGCCATGCAATGCAAATTGTCATCGATCGCATCCCGTTTCGCAATCCATTTCTCTCTGTAACTCTGTGACCAGAGCTCGGTAAACCAACTTACCAACTTTTTTACTCAGAGAGAAAGGGATGCTGACTTGATACCACGGCAAACCAAAGTCTCCTTCCGGTAGAGTGAGGGTGTGGAGACGGGGAATCAGATCTTTTGTGTTCTCGATCAAAATCATAAAGTCCATGAGTCTTGATCCTTTTGTGATCTTTTGGCAAAGACTTACCACATCTGAAAAAAATCTTTTGATTGAGCCATGATCATGAAGTTCTTGAGTCTTGATCATTTGATTGAGCTTTTCTTTTCCTAAGATCTTGCTCGGGATGGAAAAATAGAAAGTTTTGGCTTTGAAAAACGTTAAATTTAGTTTTTTTTTGTAACTTGTTCTTTTTAGAAAATCCTTTTGGAATAGACTCATGATGTCTATCGAGCGAGCATCATTGACCTCTGCTTTGCGACGAAGAGATGTACTGGTTGCAGTCTGCTTGCTCTGCCTGATAGCAAGCACATAGCTCTTCGTTATCAGATTCAGCACAGCTGCTAGATTTAACTCCGATCCTTTCAGAAGTACCCATGCATGGTTTTTTCCCCCCCTTTGAGATGTATATCATCATACCACACTACCGGTCTCTGTTGGTGGTGCATCAACTGGCGGCCGGCGCGCACCATCCAGCGTTCGATGAAATTATTAGTGTGCCACCGCCAACATTATATTTTGTGTTCCTTCCGGTAATATGATCGATGAGCTTTGGCTTGCGGCTAGTGGCCCCTGCCTGCAGCTGCCACCTGCCACTCACTCAAGAAAGGGGCGGTAACAGCTGCGCGCCACCCGTTCGACGAAATGTGCCACCGGTTTGGAGTCGTCGGCATTTCATCGTCAAAACTCAACAACTGTGTGTTCCTTTGATGCATGTGATGTGCGTCAACGCCAAAAGCGTGTGGAATTTGGTTCGCCAGTTGCCACGGTATGTATCACAAGTCATGCAAGCAAACACACAGTTTTCTTTTTTCATGTTCACTGCACCGAGCGATTCAACGCGTTTTATTTTCATTTTTTTTCTCTACTACTTTGGCAAAGCAGAAGCCTGTACTACTCATTCTACTTTGTATATATAGAGAAAAAGTAGATGAAGATACATACAGCAAAACATAAGACTCCACACACGGCACGGTCAAGATATATTAGTCTCCGGCCACATGGTGATTCCTTCCTAGCAAGTGTGTTCAGCAGTCGTTTTCCCTGCTTGTCCTGACGCTTCAGCAAGACTCTCAAAGTCGGTCATGCACCCTTGGCTGCTTCTCAATCTTTTATCTGTCCACCACGTCAACATTTGCAACCACAACACATTACTATGGAATAATTGCAAATATCTTATAAGCCTTAACAAATCCTACCACTTGCATGTAAGCTGTAAAGTTAATTAGATATGCATATTCAAGCTTAAAGTAGAGGGATCCATGCGGATTAATGATATATATAGGTCGAGCAGAAAATTTGAGAGGGTTCAAATATGTCACTATATTCTCAGATTTATGATAATTTGGCAAGATTTGAAAAGGCATAAAATTGCACCACACATCAGAGTCCCATAATTGAAACAAGAGTGTTCGAATTGATCCAAACAGGAGGGATCAAATTCGAATTGCTTCATTTAGACATCTCCAAGAGACTCTTTATATCTTTTCTAGCTTACAGAAATAGAGATTTTTGTGAAAAAATATTCTTCAATAACCTCTTCAATTGGATATCTAAATATAGATATCCTCTATTCCGGATTTCTCGCTAGCCAAAGATGGAGAGAGATGACTCTCTAGACTGCGCACAAGATAAAGGCTGTTGAAAAATATAAAGATATATAAAATGATTTTTACTTAAATAACTCTCTAAATGATGATTTACAGAGTATACTTTAGATAGATTTTTGGTGATGATGCTCTCAGATGATGAGTATATGTGGCCCATGGTGGATTCCTGGGGCCATCTGGTCATACAATTCGCATTTCTCCTCTTGTCCTATTGCTGCCATTGGTCGGTAGTTGATGGTGATTTCACATTTTCACAAGGAGTCGTCAAAAGCTAGCAGAACAACAAGTGATGTCCCTGATCACTCAGATCTAGGATCAAGCTAAGTTAGCACCCGGATTGTGCATCCCGGACCAGGAACCTCTGCTTTGTATACCCTGCTGCTGCTGCCCTTGGCCAGCCGTTGATAGTGATTTCACAAGGAAGGAATCTTCACAAGCTTTCAGAACAACCGAGTGAAGCTCTAGGCTCAAGCTGAGTTAGCACCTGGATTGTGCATCTGGACCAGGAATCTCTGTTTTGCACACACCGCATAGGAGAAAAGGCTCCGCATCCAGAGGTGGCACAACCAAAAGCAGTGGATCTGAGCTCCTCAAAGCTCTGATTTGCAACCGTTGCATAGGAGGAGAAGAGAGGCAACACTTGGAGATGCCACAGACGGAGGTAGCATCGTCTGAGCTCCAGGTATTTAACGTTACTTTTAACGATGAGCTATTATTTCTTTCAGTTCCTTGTTCTGTGCTGCTGGTTCCTCATTTGACTTTCTGCTTTCTCTTGCAATTTCTTGGGCAGATAACATGGTCTTTGTTCCGACTAATCTAAGGTACTGAACTGAAGGCTGAACACTGCTTAAGTCAAAAATCATAATAACTACAAAGGCGCTTCAGTGCTTGACGCTGTGGTGTGCAAATCTTCGAATAATCAAATATTTCTTCTACTTTCAAGTTTTGTTATCTATTCAGTTTTGCTGCAGTTTATTTTTGATTTTTTGCACAAATAGTTCTCTGTGTGTGTGTGGGTGGGTGATAACAACATTGATACATAAGTATCAAAAAAACAACATCGGTACACATTAAAAAATAAAGGGGGGAATAACATAGAGAAGAAAAACGAAACAAAGCTAAGAGAAGAAGAAACGAAGATTCATGCACTGCGGCTCTTTATTATACTAGGGACGAGAAGGCCGCAAGTGTCTGTCTGCAAATTAGGAAGCTTCTTCACCGACTAAGGAGCTCAAGGGCTACAGCTACTACACTTGATTTCGCAGGTCAGATACATGTAAAACGGGAGTTTTGAAACATTTAAAACCGTAGTTGCTAAATTCAGAAGGGCTCCCAGTTTTCACACAAAAAACTTTTCAGCAGTGTAATAATTAATGAGAAGGTTTCCAGGAAAGGCCGAAGCCAGCTTTATATATAAAGCATCCTCAAAGGATACTGGGATTACTGGTTTACAATAGAGCACACTCCGCTCGAAGAGCGACATCCAACAAACTCGTAACGGGGCACTCTAGGCCGCCCGCCAGAGATAGCACGGCACTACTCGCGACGAACCAACTAAAGGGCCGTGAGACCAATACAAATCGACCGGACCCGACCTCCCGCGGAGCCTACGGCTCCATCACCAACGGCTACAGGAAGACCTCCCAACAACGCCTTCAGGAAGGCAAAGACGCAACTGCGCCAACGTTTGGTTTTCACCACGGAGAGCTTCCACGAACCGCCGTCGAAACGTGACACTGCAGAACGCCCTCAAGAGGGAAGAGCGAACGCCGTTGCCCGACCCGACAACGGGTCAAAGCTTACGCTTGAGGACCACCATGTGTATAAGAGACAGCACCAGGACCGATCACACTCGCTTCCTCCACCGCCCACCATCGCAGCCTCCGAAGCTCGTCCCCTAGGTTCCATATGCACCCGCTGGCAACACCCGACACCTCGGGAAGGTTCGGGGACCTCGATTGTCCCCAAATCTTCTATCATCCCCTCGATAGAGTCACACATAATGCACTATAGCTCCAATTAGTTGCGACTTTGCAAACTCTTTCAGTTTTTTAACAAAATGAGCTGCTAATTTTAGAATTCAATTTGTAGGAAATCTTGGGGAACAAAAGGGCACTCAAACAAACATGGTGGGTATGGAAGCTGCAGCACTGTCTGCACTATCAGGAACCTTGAAGATTGTGGGCAACAAGTTAGCTCCACTGGTCATAAAAAAGTACAGCTCCATAGTGGGTGTGGAAAAGGATCTCCAGGAGCTCCAAGGTCTAGCTGACCGGATCAACTGTTGGCTGCAAACAGCTGGTGACAAAGCTATACAAGATGATCCCTCCGTTAATTGGCTCAAAAACATGGAAGATTTAGCTTACGATGTTGATGATGTTGTGGATGAGTTCCAGCTAGCGGCTGAAAAATATGAACACTATGGTCGTATTGTGGAAAAATCAAAATTACTCATGTCTCGATGGAATGCGGCCAGCAAGATCAAGGAAATCAAGAAGAAATTTTCTGAGATTTTGAAACAGAGAATTGGTGACAGTGCAATTGAAAATGCTTTACCCGGCGGTCATCCTGTTCACCATACAAACCAGAAAACAGTAGAGATGCCATTGCCCAACGTGGATGCGGCATCAGTACTTGGAAGAGACCGAGAGAAGAATCAAATGATATCTAAACTGGAAGAGACTAAAGACCAACAGGAAATCAAGATAGTTTCCATTGTTGGACTTGGCGGCTCTGGGAAAATTACCTTGGCTAAACTGGTTTTCAATGATGCTGACACTGTAAAGAAGCTTTTTGAACTTAGACTATGGATTCCTGTGTCACAAGAATTTAATGTCAAAAAGCTTTTTGAGAAGCTGTTTGAAGCTGTTAGCAGTGACAAATCTGAACACCATTCCTTGAACCATATGAGTGAAAAAATATCAAAAGAGCTGACTGGAAAAAGGTTTCTACTTGTACTGGATGACGTTTGGATAGAGGACAGATCTTAATGGGAGCAACTTCGGGAGCAATTCTTGGTACATTTAAAGAGTGGCGCAGCAACAAGCAAGATTTTACTCACTACTCGCAGCAGAAGAGTTGCAGAAGCTGCAGAATCAACCGACATATTTGACCTACCATTGTTAACTCCGGAGAACAGTTGGCTACTGTAGACAGCTCCGCATCCAGAGGTGGCACAACCAAAAGCAGTGGATCTGAGCTCCTCAAAGCTCTGATTTGCAACCGTTGCATAGGAGGAGAAGAGAGGCAACACTTGGAGATGCCACAGACGGAGGTAGCATCGTCTGAGCTCCAGGTATTTAACGTTACTTTTAACGATGAGCTATTATTTCTTTCAGTTCCTTGTTCTGTGCTGCTGGTTCCTCATTTGACTTTCTGCTTTCTCTTGCAATTTCTTGGGCAGATAACATGGTCTTTGTTCCGACTAATCTAAGGTACTGAACTGAAGGCTGAACACTGCTTAAGTCAAAAATCATAATAACTACAAAGGCGCTTCAGTGCTTGACGCTGTGGTGTGCAAATCTTCGAATAATCAAATATTTCTTCTACTTTCAAGTTTTGTTATCTATTCAGTTTTGCTGCAGTTTATTTTTGATTTTTTGCACAAATAGTTCTCTGTGTGTGTGTGGGTGGGTGATAACAACATTGATACATAAGTATCAAAAAAACAACATCGGTACACATTAAAAAATAAAGGGGGGAATAACATAGAGAAGAAAAACGAAACAAAGCTAAGAGAAGAAGAAACGAAGATTCATGCACTGCGGCTCTTTATTATACTAGGGACGAGAAGGCCGCAAGTGTCTGTCTGCAAATTAGGAAGCTTCTTCACCGACTAAGGAGCTCAAGGGCTACAGCTACTACACTTGATTTCGCAGGTCAGATATGCATACTATTATCCACTGTTTTCTGCTCTTCTGTCAGATCCTTGTCGGCGTGGCACTAGTAGTCATACTGATCGCAGTGGAAAGAGATAGACACAAATAATGCACTATAGCCCCAATTAGTTGCGACTTTGCAAACTCCTTCAGGTTTTTAACAAAAATTAGCTGCTAATTTCAGAATTCAATTTGTAGGAAATCTTGGGGAATAAAAGGGCACTCAAACAAACATGGTGGGTATGGAAGTTGCTGCACTATCTGCTGCAGTATCAGGAACGTTGAAGATTGTGGGCAACAAGTTAGCTCCACTGGTCATAAAAAAGTACAGCTCCATAGTGGGTGTGGAAAAGGATCTCCAGGAGCTCCATGGTCTAGCTGACCGGATCAACTGTTGGCTGCAAACAGCTGGTGACAAAGCTATACAAGATGATCCCTCCGTTAATTGGCTCAAAAACATGGAAGATTTAGCTTACGATGTTGATGATGTTGTGGATGAGTTCCAGCTAGCGGCTGAAAAATATGAACACTATGGTCGTATTGTGGAAAAATCAAAATTACTCATGTCTCGATGGAATGCGGCCAGCAAGATCAAGGAAATCAAGAAGAAATTTTCTGAGATTTTGAAACAGAGAATTGGTGACAGTGCAATTGAAAATGCTTTACCCGGCGGTCATCCTGTTCACCATACAAACCAGAAAACAGTAGAGATGCCATTGCCCAACGTGGATGCGGCATCAGTACTTGGAAGAGACCGAGAGAAGAATCAAATGATATCTAAACTGGAAGAGACTAAAGACCAACAGGAAATCAAGATAGTTTCCATTGTTGGACTTGGCGGCTCTGGGAAAATTACCTTGGCTAAACTGGTTTTCAATGATGCTGACACTGTAAAGAAGCTTTTTGAACTTAGACTATGGATTCCTGTGTCACAAGAATTTAATGTCAAAAAGCTTTTTGAGAAGCTGTTTGAAGCTGTTAGCAGTGACAAATCTGAACACCATTCCTTGAATCATATGAGTGAAAGAATATCAAAAGAGCTGACTGGAAAAAGGTTTCTACTTGTATTGGATGACGTTTGGATAGAGGACCGATCTCAATGGGAGCAACTCCGGGAGCAATTCTTGGTACATTTAAAGAGTAGCGCAACAACAAGCAAGATTTTACTCACTACTCGCAGCAGAAGAGTTGCAGAAGCTGCAGAATCAACCGACATATTTGACCTACCATTGTTAACTCCGGAGAACAGTTGGCTACTGTACACTCACCGGTTTCGTGCAAATGTTCCCTCTGATTTCAAAGAAGTTGGGAAGAAGATTGTGAAAAAATGCGGTGGGGTGCCACTAGCAATTATAGCTCTTGCATGTGTACTCCGTGACAAGAAACTGAAAGAAGAGTGGGAAGCCATAAGAGACAATAGTTTGTTAGATGTAGGGGGTGCAGAAAACGGGATATCTGAACGCTTAAGGTTGAGCTATTTTCATTTGCCATCACATCTAAAGCCATGCTTCACAATATGTTCACTGTTCCCTAAAGGTTACAGGATTGATAAAGAAAAATTGATTGATCAATGGATTGCCCATGATATGATTGCAGTGGAGGATGGTGTTGGTTACTTGGAGTATACTGCTGAACAGTACTTTAATACTCTTGTGCAAATGTCTTTTCTACAAGATGTGGAAAAACAATATGGTGGGAGAGTGGAATGTAGAATGCACGATTTGGTTCATGATCTTGCCCGATCCTGCCGCTGAGCCGAAGACGCCAGTACAGTGTCTTCCTGCAATGTCCTTCATCTCCCCCAGGCTCAGCCCAAACTGCAGATGCGTTGCCCAGCACTCTTCAGCCCTCCACCACCTACACCGATGATTTTGCATGACCTCGATCACAAAGTTCCATGTCTGACCAGCTCATCTTGCTGTTGGATAAGCCTTGCACTGTTTGGTCTTTGTGGGGCTGGTCCTTTGTGGGGCTACTGCTGGTCCTGCTTGTAGGACAGCAGTTAGCATCTCTGTACTATGGTCTTTGTAGGGCTGCTGGTCCTCTCATGTGATCTGCAGCACTAGTGGTCTTGCTGCCCTCTAAGGACAGCATCTTGGACTGGTTGTAGGACTAGTTAGGACAGCAGGTGCCGGTGGTCTTTGCTGGCCAGTTTGGGACAGCACGTTGGACCAGCATCTAAATGGCATATGCTGGGCTGATTAGCAGCTGCAGCAGCCTATATATATGTAACTTCAGCCCCTTGGGCTGTATCGCATTGTGAAGAGAAAACAGAAAATTGCCCCAACTTCGAGTGTGATCCTCTCTAGATGAGAGTAACCATTGAGCTACTAACAACTGGTATCAGAGCCGTTCTTTCCTGCAGCCTAAAGATTTCCTGCTCTACTCCCTCTCCAGTCCACAAACAGCCCCAAACAGAGGCAGCAACAGCAGCTGTCCCTGTCCAATCCCCTCTGCTTGAGCAGGCAAACAGCAGCTCGGCGAGCAGCAGCTCGTTTGATGGAGGTTCCTCCAGGCGCAGCAGCAGCCCCCATGCAGCGCGCCAGGTCCGTAGGACCCTCTCTGCACTCGGTCGCCTCGAGCATGCGGAGCCGGCAGTCGGCCGAGCTCGCTGCAGCAGAGGAGCGCGAACGAGTGGCGATGGAGACCGCGGCGGCGGCAGCAAGGGCGTCGAGGCTAGCTGCAGCGGAGCTGGCAGCAGCCAGGGCGGAGGTGGAGGCGGCAGCGGCGGCCGATGCGGTGCGTGCGGCGGCAGCGGAGGTCGAGTTGCTGCGCAGCAGCGCCGGCAGCTCCGTATCGGCTGAGGACACCGCCGATGCACGCGACGTCGATTTCGATGAGGATCGACGGGCGTTTGAGGCTCTCATCAACGCGGTTCCGGACGAGATGCAGTTCTCGCTTTCCCACAAGAAGACTGCCAAGGAGGTTTGGGACGCCATTGCGGCGGCTCGCATCGGCAGCGACCGCGCCCGCAAGTCCACTCTGCAGGCACTCCGCAAGGAGTGGGAGAGCCTGGCCTTCAAGCCAGGTGAGGATCTTGATGACTTTGCTATTCGTCTCGACTCTCTGCAGCGGAAGCTTGTGCAGTTTGGGGACGACACCTACGGTGAGGAGAGAGCTGTTGAGAAGCTCTTCCGCTGTGTCCCCGAGAAGTACAAGAACATGGCTCGCTCGATCGAGTCTCTGCTGGACCTCTCCACGATGCCGGTCTTGGACGCGATTGGTCGCCTCAAGGTCATCGACATCGACGAGCCACAGGCTCCCTCTGGCCCTGTCACCATTGGCGGCAAGCTTCATCTCACTCGGGAGCAGTGGGAGGCCGGCCAAGGTGACAGGAAGAAGGGGGAGTCTTCCTCCTCGACTCAAGGACACAAGGTCGGCAAGCCTCGCAAGGTTCGCCGAGGCGGATAGGGCGGCGCTGGCAAGCGCAAGGACTCCCGCGACAACTCCTGCCACAACTGCGGCAGAACTGGCCATTGGGCCAAAGACTGCAAGCAACCGAAGCGCAAGGTCGAAGGACAGGCCCACGTCGCGCAGGCTCAGGCCACCGATGTGCCGGCCCTGTTCCTGATGCACGGGAGTGTCGAGCTACACTCCTCTCCTGTGCCGGACATCACCGCGCTTCTCCACCTCGACGAGTCGCGTGCTCACGTCCTTCTTGGGAAGGACACGAGCGAGGAGAAGATCGACGGCTGGTACCTCAACACCGGTGCCACCCACCACATGACCGGGCGGCGCGAGTACTTCTCCGACCTCGGCACCACCGTGACGGGCTCCGTCAAGTTCGGGGACGCCTCCGCCGTAAAGATCGAGGGTGCAGGTTCCGTCATCTTCAAGGCAAAGACCGGTGAGCACCGTGTGCTCACCGGAGTCTACTACATCCCGGCTCTGCGCAACTCGATCATCAGCTTGGGACAGCTGGATGAGATCGGGTCGCGCGTGGAGATCGAGCACGGGGTGTTGCGGATCTGGGATCCTCGCCGTCGACTTCTTGCCAAGGTGAGCAGGGGGAGCAACCGCCTCTATGTGATCCATGCACATGTGGTGCAGCCCCTCTGTCTTGCAGCTCGACGGGAGGACGACGCATGGCAGTGGCATGAGCGCTTTGGGCACCTCAACTTTGAGGCCCTAGGTGCAGCAGCAGCCCCCATGCAGCGCGCCAGGTC
>OAMR01000314.1:1430309-1450606 GCA_900205405.1 Echinochloa crus-galli
TCTAATCCTTTTGTACCAGTTTCTCCAGCCAGCGATTGGGGGCAGAGGCCAGTTCTTGAAAGATTTTTCATAGATTGTTTGGCCATGGCTCTCTTTTGCTCTAAATCTGACTGAACAGATTGGTTCCTCAGAGCCTGCTTCACTGCAGCAAAGTGATTGTCCAGCTTGGAAACTGGATCCAAAGAAGCTCTGATGTCAGCAGGAAGGTCTTGATCAACAGATTCGAGTACATCCCTCAGGAGATCAGCGTCCTTGACTTGGTCTTGAATATCACTGCTGCTATAAATGGAAGATATTTGAAGAAATATTATCCTAGCATTGAGATTGATCGTTGATTAAGACACAAATTGCTAGAAATAATGGAAATAGCCGGCATTCGGGAAGAAGCCGCCTTCAGAGCAAAAAAATTTCCAACAGGGAAAAATGGCCAATACTAGATTGTATTGCCCTTAGTGCTAATAATGTACATCATCAATTCAGTAAAGATATCACAGAGGAATCACAAAAGATAAACTTTATTGCCGACATTCAATAATCCCTGGTACAAACTACTGAGACAACTTGTTCAAGACAGACTGGGGACGAACTGAATTGGCAATCAAGGTGTTCAATATCATCGATGCTTCCGCAAAAATCCAAACGTGACGGAAAGAATTTCGATTGTTGCGGAAGCTACTTTTAATATTCAACCATCCCTAAATACAAACTACTCAAATAGCCTGTTCAAGACAGACTGGGGATGGATTGAATCGGCGACGGCAGCGCCATGGCCCTCGAGGCGCTCGATGGAGGTGTCGATGTCATCGACGTCTTCCGGGTTGCCGTCGGCGAAACCGGCCGGAAGTATGGAGTAGTCGCGGCCGGTATGCGTCGACATGGCGACGAGGCCCACAGCAGCACCCAGGCGAACGCCATGAAGAGCCACCTCGTCGACTCGGCCTGCTACAGCACCGAGGCGAGCCTCTGGCGTCTCTCCAGGAGCGTTCACCTTGTTCGCCAGCTCCTCCACCAGCGCCTTCAGCCGATTAAGCTCAGCATCACGCTCTGCAAGGTTACAAGATAGAAATAAATCAACATCGACTGAAGATGAGATTGAGATTGAGCAGGTTACGGAACTTACCGTCGATGACTTCGAGCAGTTGCTTGCGCTCGGCCTGCCACTCCAGATCCGCGATCCCGGCTTGCTTGGAGACGACCTCCAACTCGTGGCGCGTCTCGTCGCGCTCTTGCTTGAAGCGACGAGCATCGCTATCTGAATAGCGAAAGTCATCCGGCTCCAGAGTTCGATTGGACGAACTCGAAGAATCGGATGCCGCAGTAGGGGCCGCGGCTGGAGGCGCAGCAGGAGCTGCGGCTGGAGCAGCATTGGCGGAAATCCATTGGATTACCCTGAGAAAGCGAAGAAATTTGTGACGAAAAGAACAAAATCCTGGGAAAAAAGATTGAGAAGAAGTAATTAATCACCTGCGACGAGCACCGGCGCGACTTCCCTCAGCCTCATCAGCGGCCGGACGCCTCCCGTTGGCCATGAGGGTTTTCTCAAAGGTTACTGTACTTTGGGGAGAGAAGAGCTCGAAACTGGCAGAGGCTAGGAAGGTGAAAGACTTGATGAGGAGATAGCCGCACTCGATATGTTTATTTATAGAACCCGCAGAGGAGATCGTGGTCAGGGATCGTGGCGCGCATCCCAAAAATTCGGAAGGTGGAAAGCCCCACGAACCGAGCAGTTGCCGTGTCGTTTGGGATTCATGCTGAGTCATATTCGGTTTGACCAGGTAAAATTCGGCTATGACATGCTTATCACAGTCAGCTTTGCCGAATGGGCTTTGGACAACGAAATTCATTACAGTCAGCTTTGCCGAATGGGTCACAGACAGTGAAACAAAGACAAGAATGCAGAACAAAACTGCATAGGTCATTCGGCTACTAATTATTCATTACAATTACACATTCAAAAATTTTAAAATTACATTTCTTGCATTGGATACCATGCTTCAAGCTAATGGTCAGGCAGGAGCTTCCAACAAGATCATGATTAAAATCATACAGAAGAAAATTGATCAAAAGCCAAGAAGGTGGCATTCGGTACTCAATGAAGCATTGTGGGCTTACCGAATGGCTCCTCATGGGGCAACAAAAACGACTCCTTATGAACTAGTGTATGGACATCATGCCATTTTACCATGGGAATTACAAACAGAGTCAAGGAGAGTACAGTTACAGAAAGATTTGAGTTCTAAAGATTACAGTAACTTGATGATGGACGAATTGGAAGATTTGCATATGATTCGTCTCAAAGCCTTGGAAAATATTGAGAAAAATAAGATGCGAGTTGCTAAATATTACAACAAAAAAGTGAAGGTCAAGCAATTTGCAGAAGGGGATTTTAGTTTGGAAAGCTTTGTTGCCGATTGGTACTAAATATAGTGCATTCGGCAAATGGTCCCCAAATTGGGAAGGCCCTTTTAGTAATCTTAAAGAGTTACAATCGCTGCTTGGCAAAATAAATTTTGTGAGAAGATTCATATCAAACTTGTCACAGAAGGTGTTGCCCTTTTCCTCACTATTGAAAATAAAAAAGGATCAAAAGTTTGTATGGGATGACGAACAACAGAAGGCTTTTGATGAAATAAAAGAGTACATGAAGAAACCACCAGTATTGGTGCCTCCACAATTGAACAAGCCTTTCAAGTTGTACGTGGCGGCCGATGCCCAAACTATTGGATCGGCCCTCATACAAGAGTTTGAAGGGAAAGAAAGAGTGGTTGCATACCTTAGCCGAAAATTGCTAGATCCCGAAACAAGATATTCAGCTGTAGAGAGGCTTTGCTTATGTGTTTATTACTCATGTACAAAATTTCGGCACTATTTGCTAAATGCCGAATGCGTTATATATTCAAAATTTGATGTAATTAAGCACATGTTGTCAATGCCAATTTTGAATGGAAGGATTGGCAAATGGATTTTGGCCTTATCTGAATTCGAATTAAGGTTTGAATCGGCAAAAGCTGTCAAGGGGCAGATTATTGCTGACTTCATTACTGAACATCATGATACATCAATAAATTTGCTTAACATTATTCCTTGGGTATTATTCTTCGATGGATCTTCATGCGACAAAGGTGGTGGAGCAGGCTGAGTATGAGGCATTACTCAAAGGGCTCCAATATTTGAAAGAAGCAAAAGCCATTGCAGTTGAAATTTTTGGAGATTCAGAATTGGTCATAAAACAATTGAATGGTGAATATGAATGCAAAAGTGATATCCTGAGAAGTTACTATGAAGAATGCAAAGAAATATTAAAGAGCTTTCGGTCAGTAATTCTGCAACACATTCCTAGAGGGAATAATGCCGAAGCCAACAGATTAGCTCAAAGTGATTCGTCTCAAAGCCTTGGAAAATATTGAGAAAAATAAGATGCGAGTTGCCAAATATTACAACAAGAAGGTAAAAGTCAGGCAATTTGCAGAAGGTGATCTAGTTTGGAAAGCAATATTGCCGATTGGTACTAAATACAGTACATTCGGTAAGTGGTCACCAAATTGGGAAGGTCCTTTCAGAGTAGTTAGATGCGTGCCTGGCAATGCATACATCCTAAAAACTTTGCTAGGAGAAGAATTCACTGCTGCTATAAACGGAAGATATATGAAGAAATATTATCCTAGCATTGAGATTGATCGTTGATTAAGACACAAATTGCTAGAAATAATGGAAATAGCTGGCATTCGGGAAGAAGCCGTCTTCAGAGCAAAAAATTTCCAACAGAGAAAAATGGCCAATACTAGATTGTATTGCCCTTAGTGCTAACAATGTACATCATCAATTCAGTGGAGATATCACAGAGGAATCACAAAAGATAAACTTTATTGCCGAAATTCAATAATCCCTGGTACAAACTACTATTAAGTCATTGGATCATGAATCACATTTAGCTGACATAAGAAAAACTTTAGAGTGCACTAGAAGACATGGGCTTAAGATGAACCCGAATAAGTGTGCTTTTGGAGTTTCGGCTGGAGAGTTTCTGGGTTTTTTGATACATGAAGGAGGAATAGGAGTTGGCAAGAAGAGCATGAAAGCAATTGATGAAATTGTTCCTCCAACTAATCTTAAAGAGTTGCAATCATTACTCGGCAAGATAAATTTTGTGAGAAGATTCATATCAAATTTGTCACAGAAGGTGTTACCCTTTTCTTCACTACTGAAAGTCAAAAAAGATCAAAAGTTTGTATGGGGTCCTGCAATTCGTGAAAAGTTATTCGGGATGGAGTTTGAAGATCTGGGTCAGTTGTCAAAGAAATTGGCATTGATGAGTAACCAAGCATATGGCTTCAAGAAGGATGGCAGATTTGCCAAACATAATGATGTGGCCGAAATTTACAACCAATTCCTCGAGAGAGCAGATCAAGGGGATGAGTATGAAGATAATGAAGAAGTGGCTGCAGCAGAAAAATGTATGGGGCAAAGAGCCGATTACTGTGAATCAAAAGTGGGTCAAGCAGACTAAAGGTGCTTATGATTTTGATGTAACCAAAGCAGATAAATTGTTTGATTTCCTTGTGAAAGAAGGCCGAATCAAGTCATCAGAGGGGCATTCCATGCTTCGGCCGGATGGAGTAAGAGACAAAAAATATTGTGGATTCCACGACAGAAACTCTCATTCCATCAATGAATGTAGAGTCTTTAGAATGAGAATTCAAAAGGCTATACAAGAAGGACACTTGAAGTTTGATAACAAGATGAAATTGGATAGCAATCCGTTCCCTCAGAATATGGTTGGGTTTTCAATCAACATGGTGAATGCTGTTGCACCTGAAGAAAAAGGGAAGATGAAAGTTTTAACTTCAGAAAAGGCAAAACAAAGTGGCTCAGTTGACCCCACTCGGCAAGTCACGATTGAACAGATTCACAAGAAAGATCCTCGTGCCCCGAATTGTCAATTTGAAATTGGGAAATCCTCTAAGCCTAGAGTCACTTCACGTATTCTTCTCAATAAATGGCAACGACAGCAAGAAAAAGAGCGCTACCAGAAGCGTAGATATGAACAAGAAAGGTACAGAGAAGAACAAGAAAATTTGCACGGGAACAGGAACGTGCACATTGGGATTGTGCTTTCTTCAGACATTGCTGGAACGAGGGTTTAAAGTTGCCTACATGGAATAATTGCCCTGAATGCAACGATAGACATGATGAATATAGACAGGATACTGTCAATCGCCGATCTGTCCATGAAAGAATTGGCAGAGTACATCTTAGTGATGATCGGCGTTTTGATGATCAACCAAGAAAGAGGCATGCTGATCACAGGTGGGTTGATCATGAAGAAGAAGAAGATCATGGGTATATTTGGCAAGAAGGGCAATGGTGTCCACCTGGCTTAAGGAAAAGCCAAAAGAGAAGAGTACAACGCTTGAGGAATCAAGAATTAAAGCAAGCAAGGCCTAGGATGAAATCAGTATGGCGTCGAAAGGACAGACCTGAAGAAGATGATCATTCGGCTCCTACATGCATGGTATGTTTCTTGCCGAATGAATTTATGGCTCCTGCTGATCAAGTTGTACAGGAGGAAGCGTTGTCAGAGATAGATGAAGTCGAACAGCTAATGGCACAATTGATGCTCAATAAGCAAGCTGTCTTTGAAAAGCCAATCCAGAATCGACACATGAAGCCACTATATTTGAAAGGATTTGTCAATGGGAAGCCTTTAACCAAGATGTTTGTCGATGGTGGAGCTGCTGTGAATGTGATGCCATATACTACATTCAGGAAGCTTGGCATGGGCCCTGGAGATTTAACACCAACGAGCATAATTCTGAATGATTTTGCTGGAAATCCTTCAGACACCAAGGGCTGTGTTCATGTAGATCTAATGATCTTTGTTTTTCAACTGAATATAAGATTTTACTGCTATCTTCAGGCCATCCTGGAACATAAGTTATAGAAAGGCGTGAGTAGTTCAAATAAAAGGAGCATCGATAGTAAAAAAATGGTAGGCCAAAAGAGTTGAAGTTTAGAACCATGAGTGTCACAATAGGTTTGTAGCCAAGTTCTTCTGCAGCTTTGTTAGAACTAAATGTTCTATTGAGTGTCAGATACTTAATCCTTGCTGGTGTTAGACTTTGAGGTTGGCATGTTCCGTTAGGATATAGAACCTTGTATCCCCACTCTACCATATAGCTTATCGGCTTGATGACAAGTGAAAAAAGTGTTGTGAGTGCCTGTGTTGCCGACAGATAGCTTGTTCATAGCTATATGCCGATCAAGATTGGCTTTGCAAGCCGTAGAGATGGAACTGTCTGGTATCATCCGGCATGTTCCAGGTTTTATATCTAAACATTTTTTCTTCCTTTGTCAGTTTGAGAGAAAATTGACTGGCACGCTTACAGGATTCAGACGATCGGGCACGTGTGAAGCCAGCTGATTCGGCTTGCTGTGTGCTTGGCGTGAGAAGCCGATTTTGCGTCAACACACTTTTTGGCACGCCCGGTGGGACCACAAGCTTTGAAGATGCCTGATTTAAAGGACCTTATGGACATCACTCTTGAAGAATTGCCTGAGGAGCATCAACAGATGGTGAAGACTTGCGCATGGTGACTGTAATATGGATCGAACAATCGTACAACAAACCGGCCTTGCGCCACCTTTTCGAGTTCTTTAGTCGTGTCGTCGAAATCTTCGAGATGAATCATCGATCCGTCGACCTCCGTAAGTATCGACAACCTTGTATCATGCTTAGTATCATGCAGTAGATTTAAGCTTGGTTCAAGAAGGCTTCTTTGTTAAATCATGAGTCATGCGGTAGCCTAAGGTTTAGCTTGAAGCAAGTTATCGGCTCTATTAGATTGTGGCAAAGATCTAATAGATTCATTAAGTTACCTTGTGTTATTTGGGTTTTACTTTATGTTTAATTCATATAACACTCTCTTTGCCCAATTTAGATTGATTAGAATCGGCTGTGATTTGTAATATGGCAAATAAACCACTATCTCTCTATAGCCGACCTCGAGTCAATCTAAATTGTCACGTGTTGCGGGTTCAAGCTTGATAATCTTGTAGATCTTGACAGAGCCGGGTATCATGCGGTAGATGCAGGTTTTTGGGTCGTTTTAGAACTAATCATCCGGTGGATTAGAGCTCGAAATCGATCTGATAGGTCTATCAACATCGACGAAGCTTGTTCCTTCTTCATGGAACCCGAATCGGCTATCTAGCCGTATTCGGCAGTCCCTCAATGAGTGAAAACATGTTCGTAACTTTGTTTTAAATAATGAATGCTTCTAGCCTTCCACGTTTAGAGTATATCATGCGGTGGATTGATCTATTCTTGGTTGGTGGCGTGATTTTAAACAAGTCGTATCATGCGGTGGATTAACTTGTTTGATTCTACGCCTGACGGGTTCGAGGGTATCTAGACATGCGGTAGACTAGTGCTTCTAGACCTATGCATTCTTGTTTATTAGAGATTTACGATCGTGCTTTCACCCTTTTATTTATTTCGTCGCGTTATGATAATCGGTTATGGTTACATGCTACAACGTGTCGCTTAATTAAAATACCGATCCTTCATCATGATGACGTCATGCGTTCGGCAGTATGCGCTCTGCCGAATATGCATGTGAGCGCCTGCATTGCCGACAGATAGCTTGTTCATAGCTATATGCCGATCAAGATTGGCCTTGCAAGCCGTAGAGATGGAACTGTCTGGTATCATCCGGCATGTTCCAGGTTTTATATCTTACAGGGGATTTACTCACAGCCCGGTTCGTTGATTGTATCTTCAATGAAGAACATTTCCCGGCATTAGGGGGAGAATTCAAGTATCACACTGAATGCCCGGAAATAAATTGGGATGCCATAGACACCCTAAAGGAGGATCCCCGTACCTCAGAATCCGAACTTCAAGTTCAAAGGATCATAATTTGTAAAATGCTGCAAATAGCGGACTGGAACAAGTGGAAGGAAGCAATTGAAGCAGAGTTAGCCTCCCTCAATAAAAGAGAGGTATTCTCATCAGTAATACCTACACCTCCAAAAACCTTTCCTGTGGGTTTCAAATGGGTTTTCATCCGGAAACGGAATGAGAAAAATGAGGTGGTGAGATATAAGGCGAGTCTTGTAGCACAAGGGTTTACGCAGAGACCCGGCATTGATTTCAATGAAACATATTCTCCGGTCATGAGTGGAATTACGTTCCGATATTTAATATCTCTGGCAATTCAAAAGCATCTATCTATACAGTTGATGGATGTCGTGACCGCATACTTATATGGGTCGCTAGATTCGGACATATATATGAAGGTCCCAGATGGGATTCCTATACCGAATGGAGACGCAAATCGCAACATGTTTTGTGTAAAACTCAAAAGATCACTCTATGGTCTTAAACAGTCGGGAAGAATGTGGTACAACCGGCTGAGTGAGTACCTTCTACAGAAGGGTTACTCCAATAATGATGATTACCCATGTGTCTTTATCAAAAGATCATCCACGGGATTTTGTATAATATCAGTGCATGTAGATGATTTGAATATCATCGGTAACACACAAGATATTGACAAAGCCCGCAATCATCTCAAGACGGAGTTTGAGATGAAGGATTTGGGTAAAACCAAATTTTGCTTAGGTTTGCAAATCGAGCACCTTCACTCAGGAATTCTAGTGCATCAATCTATTTATGTCCAGAAATTATTGGAGAAATTCAATATGGACAAAGCCTATCCAAGTAAGACTCCCATGGTGGTTCGATCACTCGAAAAAGAAAAAGACATTTTTCGACCACGGGAGGAAGGAGAGGAGATATTGGGATCAGAGTTCCCTTATCTTAGTCTCATCGGAGCACTTATGTACCTTGCAAACAGCACCAGGCCTGACATTGCATTCGCAGTGAATCTGTTAGCGAGACATAGTGCTGCCCCTACTAAGCGTCATTGGACCGGAGGAAAATAAATCCTTAGGTACTTACATGTGTGTCTATTATCGACACGGAACCATGCCTTCGCAAAATTGATTGCACAAGTCATCAGACTTAAAGCCAGTCAGCCTGAACACCAGATAAAATCTATCAGATTGGATAACGCTGCAGAATTTTCTTCCAAAGCCTTCAATGATTATTGTATGGCCTTAGGAATTGAAGTCCAACATTCTGTACCATATGTTCATACTCAGAATGGTTTACAAAGTGGAGAAATAAACATCTTACAAACAAAGTCTTGTGATAATCTGGCAGATCTCTTTACTAAGTCCCTACCTACATCCTCATTTGAGAAATGTGTTAAGGGAATTGGTATGAGACAACTCAGAGACTTGCAAGCTTCAGGGGGAGAATCTCTGAATGATGAGTCCTATTAAACGCATCACATTGTGTCACTTTTCTTTTATGAGTTTTGCCCTCAGGTTTTCTCATACAAAGTTTTTATGATACAATGATTAATCCAAGCATGTGCCTCATCTTGTGTTTTCCCCACCCGGGTTTTTCTAAGAGATGAAAACAAGGCATAGTTGAACCTATCAGGTTTATCATCAATCAAATTATTCCTATTTTTCCCACAGGGTTTTTTTAAAGGAACTAAATAACATATTGATCTCAAGACGGACTCGATCAAAAGGGGAGTGTTAAGAAGCCCAAAGGGCTGCAGTATTTGATCTCATCAAATGCAGCCAGAACTGCACAAGTTATGGCAATAATCTCCATAGTGGCAGCCACAATTATCACTAGTGGGAAAAACTGAAGAAACTGAAGAATTCCACTAGCTATGCAATGAATCAGATTGTATAGTGCATTGTACATTCATGTTGAGGCTATTGAGCTACCCTGTAAATCTCTCTATAAATAGAGAGCTGAGATTAATAGAAAAGATAACCCAATTCACCTATCTACTGTTCTCTTGTTTTACATTTCCTAACAAGATTAAAGGGTTGCCGAGGCTGACTTGCCTTCCCCAGTCCATGTGCGGCCTAACCTCCCTTGAAAAACTATCCATCTGGGACTGCCCGGGCGTCAAATCCTTGCCGGAGTGGATAAAACGCCTGACGAACCTGGACATCCGCGCCTGCCCCGATCTGGAGAGGCGATGCAGGATAGAAAATACTGATGATCGGTGCCTGATATGCTAAACGAACCGGCCGAAAAGGGGGAGAACTGGCATCTCATGTCCCACATCCCTCGTGTGAGGACGAGGACTGGTGAGTCTGATATACTACTATTTTAACCTAATATAGCATAGCCAAGAGCTCATTTTCCCTAATTCTCATTTTTTTGGGTTCTTTGCAAATGGTAACAGATCGGTGAGCAGTTATGCCCATACAGTATGCTCACGGCAAGTGTGTACCTATGGCTATGGGTATCCAAATTACAAATTGGACTTACAATATATTCATAAAAAGGGACATGCTAGTTATATGCTGGCAACACAATACCAGCATATATATGCACCAACCGGTTGGTGGTTGCCAGTAAGCAAATCACATTTCAAGGTATTTCTCTACAACTTTCCTTCAGTTTTTTTTTCTCTTAACACAAAATGGTCATGTGCGAGTTGGCCCATAAGCGGAGGCCCATTTCCTTCGCCGGTGATGTTATTGATGGACGGAATGCCTAGTCTAGGAGAGGTATGGATGGCAACAGCAGAGAGGACCATGCCTGACGGGGAAGATGAAGAAGGGTGCAGCAATCGCACACCTCATCACTTGGGAGTTGGGACAAGTCCTCCGAGTTGGTAATTGCTTTCGGGATTTGAATTTATTTTATTGTCCTAAGTTGCAGGTCAAGCCATACCTGCCTTTGTCGCTACAGTGCTTGGAGTTGTGGGGGAGCAGCGAGCAACTGCTGCAGTCACCACCAGGCCAATGCGAAGGAGAAGGATCCTCTTCGTCCTACAGTTTTAGCCACCTGAAGAAGCTTGAGCTAAGGCGGATGTTAGGATCGGAATCTGGACGTGGGTGGGAGCTACTGCAACACATGACGGCACTCGAGTCACTGAAGATTGGGTACTGTGATGATGTGCTAACCGAGCTGCCAGAGAGCTTGAGGAGCCTCACATCCCTCCGGTCTCGAAAGGTGTCCTCATGCTCTGCTATTCAAATGCTGCCCGAGTGGCTAGGGGAACTCCGGTCTCTGCAAGAGTTGACCATCCAGTTCTGAGTTCTGCCGTAGCCTGAGCAGCCTTCCGCAAACAATGGGTCGCCTCACATCCCTGAATGTGCTCAAGATAGAATGGTGCATTGCACTTGAACAACTGCCCGAATGCCTCGGAGACCTCCGCTCCCTAGCGAACTCTACATTAAAGGGTTGGCGGGCCTGACCTGCCTTCCCCAGTCCATGTGTGGCCTCACCTCCCTTGAAAAGCTATACGCTCAAATCATTGTATGCCACTTGCCTTTGCATACCTAATATAAAGTTCAGCCGGCAATTGCCTGCCGTAGTTTTGCTAAAAAAAAAAGCTATACGCCTGGAGCTGCCGGGGCGTCAAATCCTTACCGGAGGGGATATCTGTGGCTGCCCCGATCTGGCTAGGCGGTGCGAGAGAGGAAATGGGGAGGACTGGCACCTCATCTCCCACATCCCGAGTGTGGCGACCATGTAAGCTATGCAACATTGCCTGTTCTGCAAACATCCCCAGTAACCATTTCACCACTTTTATCCTGCGGTGCTGTTGGCAATCATGGAAACAGCGGAGCAACACGATCTTCAGGCAAGAAACAGCCTACCTGCGGGAGACAATAACAGTTGGGCAGGGAAGAGAGACCATGCTGTGGGGGTGCAGGCTGACCAGGAGTGATTCCATTGTGCGCGAGAATTGGTGCTCTGTTTTTACTGCCGCAATGTAAAATCTTTATTTATCCTCTGATGTAAAACCCTTTCAACAATCTCTCGGGCCGGTGAGCACCGGGCCAATGAATGAATTCAGGCAGGGGATCCTCTCCCCTTCCGTTGACATTCAAAAAAAAAAAAGAAACTGATGCAGATTGCTGTCTGCTGAGTTATTTGTTACTATGCACATTTCTTTCAGTCATATATCACCCGAGATATATTGCTTTGTCACCCGCTCATATATTCAACGTGTACTGCAGAGCAGGCTCCACCGTGAAAATGATGCCACCGCGACCGTGTAGGTTTCTATTACAATTATTATCTTTTTGTTTGCCCCTTTCCTTCTGTCTTCATGTGGCCGACACTCTTTTTGTGGAGCTCCTGAAGTCCTGAGAGATGCCACATAGCATCTGTGTACTTATTCTGAACATTCTACTACTACTACTACCATGGGGCGTGGGCAGGGCAGTGTGAAACCTTCAGAGCTTTCTAGCTTGTAGTATCTTCAACTGCAGCTGATACTACCTCGGCATTGGTTTCTTGTTGGGGTGCATCATCAGTCTCTGTGGGCACCTCAGCTATCATCTTCCTCACACGAAACATCGCCAAGTGGATGTCACCTGCAATCGATGCAAAATGCAAAATTAGTAGTTCAGAACCAAAGGGCCTTTTCTTCTCTAATAACTATTGAATTGAATTGGCTGGAGTCATTGGTGCAAAGTTGCAAACCGAAGATGAGTAGGCTGCCGGGGTCAATGGGGATGGCGAAGCCAGGGTTGAGCCGGCGCTCGTTGATGTAGGTTCCGTTGGTGCTGTCCAGGTCCGTCACGAACAGCCTCCCGTCTTTCTTCTCCAGCCGAGCATGTGTGCCGGAAACTGCATGTACGCAGGAAACGGAACATTAGATTGTTGCTTGTTTGGTCCTGGTTCCTGAACTTGGCAAGGCATCCAATTACATCACATTCACATACACGGTGGCTTATTGATTCCATGCTGAATTGACAGTATAAGGAAAAAAAAGAGTACACACATACAGAGTTAGTGACTGGATTTCTGCAAGAACCGACTAACCTGTGGCAACGGGGAGGACGATGTCAGCCTTGTCAGCAACCCGACCAACGGTCACGGCATCCTGGACAATGTGGACACCACAATTCTTTTCGTCAATGTGTTCAGTAACGTTTGGCAGCTAGTTGTTCAGTTGCGTCTTCATCTTTGTGTCACCGTATGCACCGTACAGCATATGATTTTACATCTACCACCTGGCCATTTTTTTTTCTTTTGAGAGAGTGACGCTGCTTGCAGTAATATAACTCTACATCTACGGCCTCTGATATCTGGGCCCGCACGTCAGCCTCAGGACACGTAAGACAGACTCTGATATCTGGGCAACGCAACTAGTGATAAATTGCAGAAGGACACGGCATACTTTCAGAGCTACTATGAAAACAAATGCAGGAATCAGTGATGTAGTAGGCTGTAGCAAACCTGCAGGGTCAAGAACCCATCTTACTGCAGAACCAGCAGTCGATGGGCCATCAGCGAGGCTGCTCGCCTCCAGAATCAGCGATACGCCGATACCGATTCAGATCGCGGCCACGGCGACCCAGAGGAGAGGAACCAAACCGAGCGAGGCACCACAAATTCCCAATCTTTGATCCCCTCCTCCGCCGAAAGGTAAGATTTTAACGAGATCTCTGAGCTCAATAGTCCGGATCGAGTTTTTGTTTCGTCAATTTTCCTCAATTTTTTGGCATCTATTTTGCCGATCGGCTGGATTCGATTCGTTCAGATGGCGGCGGCGTGGGCGGTGCTGGCGGTGTTGCTGGTCGCCGCGCAGGTGGCCTCGGCGGCGACCGTGGTGGCGCCTGCGTTCCTCTGGGCGCCAAAGAACTACGGGTAGGTGACTCGTTGAACTTATCTTTTGCGTCCCTAAGCTTGAGATCTCGTGCTAGATATGATGCCTGATGTTAATATTGGGGGTGCTGTTGTTATGCTTCACTTAGAAAGTAGATAGCCATTGTCAAACCATTGTCATGCCACATGTATACATGGAATAATTGCTTCATTTGCTGTTTGTATGTTATTTTTGTTTTGTTAAATACATTACTAACTAGATAGATAGAAGATGGCCCAACCGATGGGATAATTAGTTCATGTGTTAAATGTCCTACTTTGCCTTTTGGCTTCAATGCCATAGAGCATTTTATTGGAAGGAAATAGCTGTTTGGTGCAGATTATTTTTACATTTAATTTTGGAAAAAGCATATTCGTCCAATGTATCAATGAATTATCAAGATCGAGCCTTTAGACCTAGGGAAAACAAAAGGTCAGGGGCCCTTCTCTTGAAAGACTAAGGAAAATTTTGTGTTTTTGATGTCGCGCAGTGCACATTGTGGGATACTAGCTTGTGCTTGAAAATACTGTATGCCCTAATTTTGGTACCTGGAGTATGAACTAGGGTTACTTTTGGGCTCTTAATTTTTATTGGACCACCTTTAGCCTCTAAATTGCAATGTAATTTGAAGCCATGAATTCAGTTAAACAAAAACAATGACTAGTTCTTAGCAAAGTTTCTTTTATTAGATATGTTTACATCAGCAATACATCATATGTTTACATCAGCAATACATCTTAAGCACTGAACGCTTTCTACCTGGGTTACATGTCAGTTTGTCAAACCTGGTTGCTTATGTTAATGATGGATACAATACTATCCCTATACTCTGCTGTTCCTAACCAGTCTTACTCGGTGACATGAGTTCAGTTGCTTGCTTATCAGATTCAATGATAACTTATCAAACTTGTTGTCTTATCAGTTCACTTAGTTGATGACTCGAGCCAAACTTACTAGCTCATCTCAAATATTTCATGTATCTTCAAATTATTAGTTTTAGCAAGCTCATGTCAGTTCACTACTCTCGAATTTACAAACATTACCATCCAGGTTCCATTCTGATGATGCTAAGGAAGTAGTTCACTATCAGACAGTGTCGCCAAAGAGTTTAGCTAAGTCTGTTCTTGAGGAAGGTGGCTGGTCAAACTTGATAGTAAGTATACCCATTTGTGAAACTTTAGCTATTGTGCAACTTCTTTTAATTTGTCAACTCTTGGATTGAATCAAGTTTTGTCAGTTCCCTGATGTTGTGATTTCATTCTTAGTGTTCAACGGAGGATGCTAAGAAGAATGTTGATGTTGCCATTGTTTTTCTTGGCTCAAAGGTACTTATTTGATACTCATCTGTTTTACCATTTGCAAATTATCTGCTTGTGCAAATATTGTTTGAATTCAATGCTTGTAAAACCGAAGCAGTGCTTGTGCAAAAAAGAAAAAAAATCGAAAATGAAAAGTCGATATAAATAGTGCCTTTTATTTCCATGAATCTGTAAAACTAGCAATGATGAAGTTATTACTAAGACAGGCTTCAGTTTTCAATTTTCACTGACCATTAACTTGTTCCTTTTTCCTTAGCTACAATCATCAGACATATCTAAAGATAAGCAAGTTGATCCAGCTTTAGCAGATACATTGAAGGTAATCATAGGGACTCATTCCTCCCTCCCCCTCTCACTCTCACAGTTACTGTTCAACTGAAGCATCGGATTTCAATGGCTTATAATCACTATGCTTCTTGCAGCACTCCTTCACAAGTTCAGAGTTTTCCATGGCATTCCCTTATGTTTCCATGACAGATGATGAGAAATTGGAGAATTCGTTGCTGTCTGGCTTTGTTGAGAAATGTAAGAGTGGTTTTGAAAGAAATCATGTCACCTACACAGACACATGTGCTGTAACTGGTCAAGATCTGAAGAAACATCGCAGCATGGACTCTATTCGTGTAAGTTATATATTATTTAGTTCTTTGATGCTATATTTGTTCTGTACATGACAAGATGTACATCACAGGACCTAGTGACGTCACAGGTGGGAAACAACCCAAGTGGAGAAACCGATCTAGTTGTCATCTGCAGTGGTGGTTTTGAGGATTTAGACCCAGCGAAATCAGAAGGTTAGGATAAGACTACTAGCATTGCTCCTTTACTTTTAATAACTGTACAGCTGAATGCTAATTTATATTGCGTCACTGCAGGAGAGCTGCTTTCTGAGCTGGTCTCCATGCTGAAGAAGTCTGGAGTTAAATATACCATTCTTTATGCTTCTCAACCATCTGGTTTACTGGAAAAACCTTCCGACCTGCCATTAGGCAGATATCTTGCCGAGAAGACCAATACTAGTAAAGCTGGTTTGGGCAAATGTGATGGGGAGTGCTTAGTCAAATCAAGTCTTCTGGAAGGAATTTTTGTTGTAAGTTGTTACTTGTATTCTGTTTCCCTGCTGGTTATCTCTATACTGAAATGTGTGCTTTCCTGTAAAATGATTGTATGCTGGTGTACCATGTCTTGCATTATTTTCTCACACTTAACTACTATGTGCAGGGCATAGTGCTTCTTATCATCTTGATATCAGGACTCATGTGTATGATGGGAATCGATACTCCCTCAAGGTTCGAAGCTCCCCAGGAATCTTAATCACAATTTAACACAGGATATGGGTGGTTGGCGAGGCGCAAGGAGTTAAAAGACTGATGTTTGTTGGTCTGCACTGTGGATATTGTTAGTTTCCTGTCCTGAATTGCCTTGTGTATTTTATTGAGCAACTATTATTTACAATGTGCTCACTTTTTTTGTGTAATATTACTTCTCATGTCTACGGAGATCTAGCTGAGCTATTGCAAGCAAATACATGAGCGAGGCGGCTCGTGTTGTACCAGACATAGCATTGCCTCCAGTATTTTCTGTGAATAACCTGAAATTCAGGTACCCAATAAGATGGCACTGGGCATCAAAATAAAATGAAATCTTGTTATTTCTTTGATCAGAGGGTATATAATTTAAACATGTGTGACGTCTGTTTACATCTTCCCTCAACTGATACTGTGAATTGTCTGTTTCTGCTGTTAACATCTATGGTGAGTCTGCAATGCATTGATGCTTATCCCTGGCGAAGATGTTTGCTTATTTTCTGGCTAGTTACTCTTCAGGATCCCGTGTGGACCCCAGATTTCGTTACTTGGTAACGAATCAACAAGTCTATTAGACCATTTCAGTCGATCTAGCAACTTGGCTGATTGGGACACCATTAAAAGCCACTTTTGTAGCTTTCACTTGTGAGGTTACTGTCAGGACGACCTTATCGCGCAAGTGATCACCTGACGCAACAATAACTCTGCTTCTAAAAATAGTTTCGCGAGTTTTTCTCTGGGGTCAATTTGTCCTTTATGCTGTGGGGGTTCTGTCTGGCTTTGGCTTAGAACTCAAGCACCTGGAAATTTGTGGCACCCACATATAAAATGCTTTCTTTTTTCCTCGTTAATATGGAGGTAAATGCAAACTCAAGTTGTACAACTATGAATTCTGTAGCAAACCAAAAGAGCAGATATTACTTTTTATCAGTGTTGATTGATGTAAAAAAGGAGAAAATTAGCTAACCACGTGTTGACCGGATAGATATGTAGTCATGCATAGTCATGAGCTAGCAAATTTGGTGCAAACAAAATGCAGTATAATTGCAAGTAAAATAGGACGAACGTACTAAGGATACTACTAGTACAAGCCGCTGCCGATGATTTAGCATTACATCAGCTGTAGCACATGGGGCACTGAGATGAAAGCATGAAAGAGTCTTCCCTTGGCCTTTTTTGTTTCCACTTTTGCATGCCCGTTCCTTGCTGTTGCTCGACTTTCTGTCTCTTTCGCCCCGTTCGTTTGGCTGGTGGCTGGCGCTGGTTTTTGCTGAGAGAAAAACACTGCTGGTTGGCGGCTGGTGGCTGGCGCTGGTTTTCGCTGAGAAAAAAACACTGTTGGCTCGCTGAAAACAATCCAAACGAATAGGGCGAAATCTCGTTGACCAGCATCCTCATAGCTCGTAGCAAGCTTTTATTTTCCAGCTGCCACTTGTTCAATACGCAACACACTGGATAGAAATACTCAACCGTGTAGCATGTACACGCCAAGAGATCGATGAGCTAGATACGTCATCCCATGCTTACTATCTAGATTATTGATAGATACCGGCCGGTTTGATACTGGTCTGAAAATGACGTGCAGAGAGAAATGAAAGCAAAATTGTTGAAGGCAACATATGCACGTACTCGCTCTAGATTTTCGTATGGTCGGTGCTGACGACGACATTTTGGCCATACGCAGGCTGCCAGATCAGCGCATGTTAGGTTCTGAGGAACCGTGCATGATATGCTGGAAGAGTAGCCTGCGAAACATGACTTGCAAGAAAGAACATTATGAAATTCAAATCGACGCGGAGTTCTTCCAAATATTGAAGGTATGCATGTCACCAATATAATGAAGATGCATGCATACTGCTAGCACGTGAAAATGGATGGGATACACAGGGACGATGGAACTTGCACCGGCTTTTGTTGCAGAGAAAGATGCCCCCAGCCCAAGATGCCGGTAGAAAGGTGATTATCATTAATCTTTTACGTACTCTACTCAGTGTATACACTTTTCAACCATACTCCATCTCTGTCATATACAAGCTGGATGCCTTGGGTTTGGAAACTTAACTTCAGTTGATACTGCTTTCCCGGACATCAGCTCTGAATTAGTTTTATTATTTCCGCATCTCTTTAATTATTATATTCAGGCATTACAGATCATTGTTGAATGATTTAAGATGAATGATAATTATTATCGTGTAACTTGCACATGATAATTTGCGCTGTGAAAACAATTTTATGCATATCTATCTATACCAAAGAAAACTGCTGAAAATTGGCAAAGTTATGTCTATCTGAGTTTCAGCACAAACAGCTACTCGACCAGAGAAGACAGATGATCAGCTGAAGTGTCAAGCAGCAAGTCACATGCATGACCGTTGATGAATGCAGTTCCAAGAGAGAGATGGATACGCTGGCATGCATGCATTGGTTACTAGCTAGCAGCTGTCATGAGTAATATCTATATCTAGCTACACGCGCTTTCTGTGGTTGTTCCTCCATTTCTGTAAAGCTAATGGAGCGTGACGTCACCATGTGGACTGCATGCATATGCGCCGTCCAACTTGCTGTACCGACCTGGCGGCACGTGACTTTTCTGATGAATCCAATCCATCATCGAGGTGGTCTCCATCTGACAGACTTAGAACCTCTTTGGTAGAGCTCCACGTGAGGATGGAGTTGGAATTGGAGTGGAGGAGCTGATTTTTTTTAACTCCGCCAGCTCCACCTGTGACATGTGCAAAACAGGTTCACCTCTCACAACCAAGCCCCCAGAAGTGATTCACCGTCATGGCTGTTTGGAGCTGTTTTTGGAACTCTACCAAAGGGCCCTTAACTTGCACCAAGATGTAGACATCGAGACCACCGCCGATCCTAACTTGAGCGCCAAGATTACAAGCATTCGCCTTTAGTTAGTGCCAAACTCATAATCAAGTGGCATATTCTTTCTCATGCATAGTCTACCAATCAAATGTAGTACCAGGTTTTGAAAAAGAGATTCGGTGGTGGTACATAATAAAAGAAGACAAGCTACTGTCCTTCCATTGGTTATTAAGTAATTAAAAATGACATATATCTGTAGCAAGTCACAATATGTACGTGTCATGCATGAAAATATCAGCACCATATACACAAGAGAAAATTCTCACCAACTAAACAAACATTATATCTGTCCTTTAATTAAATTTCTAGAACCCCTAAAACAAACATTATATATGATATATCTCTCAGTGTCCGAAGAACAAAATCAATTAAGCAATCGACAAAACTGCCACAAAATAACTACACCGATCACTAAATTCTGTATAGTAGCCCTATCATCTGTTTAGTAGCGCACTAGCCCATCACCTAAATTCTTAGCAGCTGGTCCAATGGCAGCAGCACCACTTGTAAGATTAGTGACATAACTTTCCCTGTAGTTCCCCAGCTTCTGCTGCGGCATGCCCAGTAGTGAATTCTGCTGCACAATTCCTGTCACCGATGAACTCTGTAAACCAGCAGCGAAATTTGGAGAAACAATGCCCCCTCCTAGAGCTTTCGCCACCATTGCCTGGTGATGCAGGTTGTAGCTTCCCATTGCCTGATAATTATGGTCTGCGTGAAGCATGTTCCACGAGGAGCTGTAACTGCTGCTTGTTGGAGTTGCTGAATTGGCCGCGGCCACCTGGTGCAGGTTGTTGATGATGCTTCTTGTGTCGTTGAAACTGTAGTCAGTAGGAAGGTCGACGAAGCTACTCGTCGTAACTCCCGCGGCGGTTGAAGAAATGGGCAAACTGCTGGCACCGGAGTTGAAGTAGGCGGCGTTGGGATTGAACAACGAATCGAGAAACTCATCTCCTTCGACGGCGTCCTCTGAAACGACGGATGAGCTGACGTTGGGCGTCTCGGCAGAATAATCCTCGCCGGGGGGCTTCTTCTTCACTTCCCCATTCTTGTGGTGCACCTTGCACACGACCCATTCATGCTGAACA
>OAMR01000314.1:1450649-1462936 GCA_900205405.1 Echinochloa crus-galli
GGTCTGCACTGTGGATATTGTTAGTTTCCTGTCCTGAATTGCCTTGTGTATTTTATTGAGCAACTGTTATTTACAATGTGCTCAATTTTTTGTGTAATATTACTTCTCATGTCTACGGAGATCTAGCTGAGCTATTGCAAGCAAATACATGAGCGAGGCGGCTTGTGCTGTACCAGACATAGCATTGCCTCCAGTATTTTCTGTGAATAACCTGAAATTCAGGTACCCAATAAGATGGCACTGGGCATCAAAATAAAATGAAATCTTGTTATTTCTTTGATCAGAGGGTACTATACTTTAAACATGTGTGACGTCTGTTTACATCTGCTGCCTCAACTGATACTGTGAATTGTCTGTTTCTGCTGTTAACATCTATGGTGAGTCTGCAATGCATTGATGCTTATCCCTGGCGAAGATGTTTGCTTATTTTCTGGCTAGTTACTCTTCAGGATCCCGTGTGGACCCCAGATTTCGTTACTTGGTAACGAATCAACAAGTCTATTAGACCATTTCAGTCGATCTAGCAACTTGGCTGATTGGGACACCATTAAAAGCCACTTTTGTAGCTTTCACTTGTGAGGTTACTGTCAGAGCGGGCTTATCGCGCAAGTGATCACTCGACGCAACAATAATTCTGCTTCTAAAAATGCTTTCGAGTCTTTCTCGGGGGCAATTTGTCCTTTATGCTGTGGGGGTTCTGTCTGGCTTTGGCTTAGAACTCAAGCACCTGGAAATTTGTGGCACCTGCACCTTTCTTTTTCCTCAGCAATTAAATGCAAACTCAAGTTGTACAACTATGAATTCTGTAGCAAACCAAAAGGGCATATATTACTTTTTCTCAGTGATGATTGATATAAAAAGGAGGAAATTAGCTAACCACTTGTTAACCGGATAGATATGTAATCATGCATGCCCATGAGCTAGCAAATTTGGTGCAAACAAAATGCAGTATAATTGCAAGTAAAATAGGACGAACGTACTAAGGATACTACTAGTACAAGCCGCTGCCGATGATTTAGCATTACATCAGCTGTAGCACATGGGGCACTGAGATGAAAGCATGAAAGAGTCTTCCCTTGGCCTTTTTTGTTTCCACTTTTGCATGCCCGTTCCTTGCTGTTGCTCGACTTTCTGTCTCTTTCGCCCCGTTCGTTTGGCTGGTGGCTGGCGCTGGTTTTTGCTGAGAGAAAAACACTGCTGGTTGGCGGCTGGTGGCTGGCGCTGGTTTTCGCTGAGAAAAAAACACTGTTGGCTCGCTGAAAACAATCCAAACGAATAGGGCGAAATCTCGTTGACCAGCATCCTCATAGCTCGTAGCAAGCTTTTATTTTCCAGCTGCCACTTGTTCAATACGCAACACACTGGATAGAAATACTCAACCGTGTAGCATGTACACGCCAAGAGATCGATGAGCTAGATACGTCATCCCATGCTTACTATCTAGATTATTGATAGATACCGGCCGGTTTGATACTGGTCTGAAAATGACGTGCAGAGAGAAATGAAAGCAAAATTGTTGAAGGCAACATATGCACGTACTCGCTCTAGATTTTCGTATGGTCGGTGCTGACGACGACATTTTGGCCATACGCAGGCTGCCAGATCAGCGCATGTTAGGTTCTGAGGAACCATGCACGCCGGAAGAGCCTGCAAAACATGACTTGCGAGAAAGAAAAATTATAGAAATTCAGATGGACACGGAGTTCTTCCAAAAGCTGAAGGTATGCATGCCACGAATGGAGATGCATATGTCATATAATATATGCTGATGCTAAAAAGGACCATACCCTACTAGATGGCATGCATACTGCTAGCACGTGAAAATGGATGGGATACAGGGACGATGGAACTTGCACCGGCTTTTGTTGCAGAAAAGATGCCCCCAGCCCAAGATGCTGGTAGAAAGGTGATTATCATTAATCTTTTACTCTCAGTGTACGCACTTTTCAACCATACTCTCCCTCCATCTATCATATATATACAAGCGCTGGATGCCATTGCCATGGGTTTGGAAACTTAACTTCAGTTGATACGGCTTTCCCGTCTATCATAGTTAACTGCTCTGAATTAGTTTTATTATTTACGCGTCTCTTTAATTAATATATATTCAGGCATTACATACTGTTGAATGCATGATTTAAGATGAATGATCATTATTATCGTGCAACTTGCGCGTGATAATTTGCGCTGTGTAAACACATGTATATAATATGCATATCTATCTGTACCAAAGAAAACTGTTGAAAATTGGCAAAGATATATTTAGTTTCTGAGTTTCAGCACAAACAGCTATTCGGACAGAGAAGACAAATGATCAGCTGAAGGCCTTGGCCGTGTTTAGATCCAGAATTCTGGACCCCCACAAATCGGCTCTGACTGCTACAGTGTAACAGTTTGTTTGTATGTGCGAAAAATTATCCAAAAATTAATTAATTAGGTTTAAAATATTCGTCTCGCAGAGTACAACAAAACTGTGTAATTAGTTTTTAATTTTATCTACATTTAGTATTCCATGCATGCTATGATATTTTGGTGTGATGAGAATCTTCTTTTTGTATAGTGAATTTTGGTGTGTCAAGCAAGTCACATGCATGACCGTTGATGGCATGCATTGGTCGTTACTAGCTAGCAGCTGTCATATGAGTAATTTCTATATCTATTTTTTTTTGAAAGTAAGTAATTTCTATATCTAGCTACGCGCTTTCTATGGTTGTTCCTCCATTTCTTCTGTAAAGCTAATGGAGCGTGACGTCACCATGTGGACTGCACTGCACTCTGCATGCATATGCGCCGCCCAACTTGCTGTACCGACCTGGCGGCACGTGATCATTTTCTGATGAATCCAATCCATCGGGGCCGCGCCGTCTCTGACAGACTTAGCTTGCACCAAGCTGTAGACATCGAGGCCACTGCCGATCCTGACTTGAGCGCCAAGATTACAAGCCTTCATCTTTAGTTAGTGCCAAACTCAAGTGGCATATTCTTTCTCATAGTCTAATCAAATGTATGTAGTACCAGGTTTTCGAAAGGAGAATCGGTGTTGGTACGGTTCATAATATAAAGAAGATGCATATATCTCTGTAGCAAGTTATAGTATGTGTCATGCATAAAAACGTCAGCACCATATATACACAAGGAGATAATTAATTCTCACCAACAAATTATCAAACATTATATCTGTCCTTTAATAATTAAATTTCTAGAACCCTAACACAAACATTATATATGATCTCTCTGTGTCCGAAGAACTAATAAATCAATTAAGCAACCGACAAAACTGCCACAAAATAACTACAACGATCACCAGCTAAATCCTGTATAGTAGCCCTATCTGTTTAGTAGCGCACTAGCCCATCACCTAAATTCTTAGCAGCTGGCCCAATGGTAGCAGCACCAGCAGCAGCACTACTTGTAAGATTAGCGACATAACTTTCCCTGTAGTTCCCGAGCTTCTGCTGCGGCATGCCCAATAGTGAATTCTGCTGCACAATTCCTGTCGCCGACGAACCTTGTAAACCAGCAGCGAAAGTTGGAGAAACAATGCCCCCTCCTAGAGCTTTCGCCACCATTGCCTGGTGATGCAGGTTGTAGCTTCCCATTGCCTGATAATTATGGTCTGCGTGATGAAGCATGTTCCACGAGGAGCTGTAACTGCTGCTTGTTGGAGCTGCTGAATTGGCTGAGGATGCCACCTGGTGCAGGTTGTTGATGATGCTTCTTGTGTCGTTGAAACTGTAGTTAGTAGGAAGGTCGACGAAGCTACTCGTAGTAACTCCCGCGGCGGTTGAAGAAATGGGCAAACTGCTGGCACCGGAGTTGAAGTAGGCGTTGGGATTCATCAACGAGTCGAGAAACTCATCTCCTTCGACGGCGCCATCTGAAACTACGGATGAGCTGACGTTGGGCGTCCCGGCAGAGTACTCATCGCCGGGCTGCTTCTTCTTCGGTTCCCCATTCTTGTGGTGCACCTTGCACACGACCCATTCATGCTGAACACACAGTGAACACAAAGCAGAATTGGAATTCAGTTAACTCTCATGTTAATAAGCTGACACAAAAAGTCGCAAATCATTTTTTCAACACATGGGTATAGTACAAGTACTAGAGCGTATATATATACCTTGGGATCGAAGCGTAGGTTGCTGTTGCTGTTCTTGGACTTGCCCTCGAGGCGGAACTCGTGCATCACCCAGTTGGTCTTGGATCCCTTGGGGGCCCTGCCCATGTAGAACACCAGCGTCTTCTTCATCCCCACCAGCTCACGGCGGCCTGCTGCACCTCCATCATCGGCAGAAGCTGACGACTTGAAGATCTCCCTGTCCTTGCCGGTGGCCTTCCAGTAGCCCTCCTTGGTGGCCCGGTTGGTGCGCATCCCCGTCGGGTATTTCATGTCCTTGTGCACGAAGAAGAACCACTCCTTCTCCCCCATCTTTGCCTTGCCTGTTGTTCATCGATCAATTAACATATATGGAGGAAAACATCAATTGAGATTAGCTCAAAATAAATTCTAAAATGTTTGCGAGCAACTGATCGAAGAACAACGAAGCAGCATAGGTTACATGACTTACTTGGGAGATCCCATGGCTCGCACTTGTTGAGGTTCACCTCCCCGATGGCTCTCGGGTCGAAGCTAGGGTTCATGAACTTCTGCAGGAGATAGCTCGTGATGATCTCCTCGTCCGTGGGATGGAACCTGAACCCGGGAGGGAGGAACAAGCCGCCTCCTTGCTCTGATTTCACACCCCGCTCCACCATGATCATCGATCGATCTCTTGGAAACCCTATGGACTGCAGCAAGCGCTTGACTAGGAACAGCAGGGATCTCAGAGGGGAAAAGCAGAGAGAAGCTAATAAGCTTGCTAGAGGAAGGAAGCTTGTGAACACAAGAAAGGTGGGGGATCAATAGAAAGGGGAGAAAGAGAGGAGTAAACCAAGTTTTATAGTTGCGTGAGAGACGCGTGAGACCTGATCTTCCTCTGGAAGGAGCCCCCAGCCTCATATGGCTTGCCTAGTAAGGAAGTCTTCAGTCTTGTTCACTTGATTTTGATTAGGACAGCATAAAAAATGTATCAATTAGGAGCAGGTCTAATTAATTATTATCTTTCCTATGTGTCCATCTAATCAGAATTAAGAGGCGTCATCAGAGGCACAGTGTGTGTATGGTAACTTATTCTGCTTATAAAATTCTGTTTTTTATTTATGGTGGTGTGAGTGACAGCTATTTACAGCTAGGGGACTACTAACTGTCAGAAGGCTTCTAAGGTAGGCCACATGAGACTTTTTTTTTTTGTTTTGTAATGATTAACTTTGCTGTAAAACATATGAGTATATATAGTTTACTTGATGTTTGCTGATTTTAACAGAAGATTCAATTCTAATGATAAATCTATTAAATTCTTCCCCTTGCGGCTGATTAGAATTGAATCTAGTGGCCTTGCTAGCAGAAATGAGAGAGGCTTAGATGGATTGAGCAAAATTGACCTTCAGGCTTTGCCGATTTTTGTACCAATAAGTTTGTTTTCTCTATGTATCTATACCACTGTACTTTATATAGATTGAAAATGATCTCAACCGTCCATTGAAGATCCAAAGGATTAAAATCCCACAAATTATAGGCCAGTAAGCTTATTTTGGTTTCCCGGCCTTATTATTTTTCCATATCCACGATAGAAATTTTAGTTTTGGACACGGATGAGTTTGTTCAGGTCACATAGCGACAGAAATGCTTAAAAATTAGATCTTTCCTCACATATTAGAGGTTGTGCAACTGGGGTTCTCGGTTTCTTGGTAATTGCCATGATATCCCTTTTGACAAATTGAGCATGTCGCCATCAGTGCATTCATAGACATATACATGGGCGGATCAAGTCTTTGCCAAGAGGTGGTGTTGGATATTTCTTTTATATATATATATATATGCCAGGTCAAATTCTCTTCAATTTCTTTGCTGTACAGATGGATACATACGTATATGGTTACATATTCATGCTTTTTTTTCGTATTTGATCAATCACTGTGCATGTACACGTACATTATAAAAAATGTAGGTGGGCAAATGAAATTAGTTGGTAGTTGCTAACAAACATAGATCGAATGGCAGGTTGAATGGTCAGAGATCCCTGAATTATCGAATGACGGCTGTTCACACCACCACGCCATGCATGGAATGGCGGCCGGAACGCGGCTAGCTGGGACAATCCAAATTTGTGAGGTGAGGTCGTCTCGATCAGGCTCTCATCGGCGTCTGTGGCCAGCATGGGATTCTAGGGCACGTGCATGCATGCTACCTCCAGAACAGAGTGCTGAAACGATGATCTGGCGGGCGCCGGGCCGCCGGCGGGTGATTTGGCGGCCAACCGGCGTTCAAAGCCGATCTTGACCCATCCAGCTAGGCTAGCTATCGGAAAGTTGATCAAAAGCCCACGCGTACGGTTTCTCGAAAGTTGGCACAATTTTTGCTGACTTGCTTCACGTGTCAAATACAAAAAGGTGAAGCATCGTCTTGACACACAAAGATTCGTCGACTCATCTTTGGATGTTGATTTCTCCAACACGCGAAGGTCTTTTGGCCCGTGGTTCGATTTCTCCACACACTTTTCAGCCCAAACAGCCCATTTGTGGCCTAGAGCTGTGCTGATGGGATTTATGGCCCATATAAATTTTAGCCCGGGTTACTCTCTAGAGCGCCATTTTAGCATGACCGTCATGATTACTCCAAGCTGAATCAGGATCAGGACAGCTACATCAGTTCATGCGACTCAAAGCAACCAATTATTAATGGTAACATCTAGCTCATTCTAGAAAAGGAATCAACCGCCCATGCATGTCATATACGGAGTACAGTGGATAATATAAGGTAGTCTTTATTAGCCTTTTGACGTACAACAGGCGCAATTCAAAGATCCTCGTAAGCTCCAAAAAACTTTAAATTTGCAAAGCTTTTCATGAGCATGCTTAGAGCGAGATAATCTATGATATGTTTTAGGGCATGACTTCATGCAACCAGCAGATATGGACCTTATTACTCTCCTCTCTTATCTACTCTCATCGGCCATCACCTCTTTTTAGACTCTCCTCTCCAAGCACATAGACTAATACAGAATCAAGCTCCAATCCTACTCCCATATGGCTAGACTCGATCTATAACATGTGACTTCATGCTGCACTAGTTTAATTTCTAAGCATGGATTAGTAGCTTGCAGAGGTAGACCGCCTCCAAAAGTTATAGCTGTGCATTGTTTGCATTATCTTCTTGTCCTGCATGGTAATGTCCGATGGATCGTGTGAAAGGAGATAGCTACAAGCTATAATAAGACGCATAAACAAATGGCTGTCTCCAATGAGGAGACTTTCTTAACCAAATGGGGTAGGATTAATCAACTGAGGGCTTATCTAACTGCTGATGGCGCATGTCATATGTGGACCATCACCATGCATATATGCTTATATATAAATAACCAATGCAATGCAAGTGGTATTCGAGCAACGTGCGCCGCCGCCGCCGTCGTTGTCCTGCGACCATTAAATTAGAGGTAGCTCCGGTGATGACGTTTTGCCATTTCATTGGTGCTCAACGCATGCACGCATGCGCGGCCAAACATGTACTTGTTCAATGTTGAATTACGGGCTCCATCCCAAGAGATTGAATTGAATTGATTTGTCTGTCCTCGATCAAGTACGTATTTGCCTTTTGGACCGTGGTTTCAGTGACTGAAAATGAGCAAGAATGATGTGATGTGGAATAACTGAAGAAGAGACCACGCATATGGATTGGAGTAGTATGACGAAGATACACGTCAAGATAACCTATAACCCTTAGCAGCATCAACGGGACAAGGACAAGGTCTACGCATGCATGCATGTGTTGTACTCTGATCCATCCGTAGCTACAACGGGATCAGCGAAATAGCCAATGTATATTCCAATAGGATCTAACCCTCTCCAAATGGATAAGGATACCAACGGCACATGTCAAACACACATATAGTACAAGAAACGTGGTCATCCTTCATTGATCCACACGTGACTTTCAGTAGTACACCTCGACCCCTAATTTACAATCTTTTACATGAAAAAAAAATGAAAACGAAATGCTCGACAAATGTTGAATTTTTCCGGACTTCCGGTCACATGTAGCAAGAATCCAGTCTATCCTTTGTAGATCTCCTCGGACTAAATCAAACGTCCAAATTGAGCATTCCCCTCAGCTCTGTTTGTTTGACCCAATGAAGTTTAATTTCATTTGTATGAATTCAGATCAAGATCTCGGTGCAATAGTAGCACACAGATAATACTACTGCATCTCGAGGAATGGATAGTTCAGCAGGCTGCTGTACTGAAAGCCATTTGTGTCCGCAAGCTGCTGGTTGCAGTAGCTGCTCGTGCTGCCAAAATGGCTGTGGCTGCTCCTTGAATCACTTGGCAGCTTCAGTTTCCTACTGAAATTACTGCTGCCATCATCGAAGGATTCAGCACCATCCATAGTCATCACTCGCTTCCTTTTCAGACCGTTGCAATAATTAGGCGCAACATAATCTGAACATGCGTCTACTTGTGGAAAATTGAAGTGGCTGTTGTTTACGTTGTTGTTATAGTTAAGTGATTGCTGTGTTTGTGTTGTTGTGTAGATTAACGGTGGCTCAGGTTCAGCTGGGCCATCGAGGAGCTGCGACAGAGCTGAGCAGTCGATGGTGTTGAGGAGATCAGTGATCGAGAACGACTTGCTCATCGTCATGGTCGTCGGATGGAACTGATCATGATCATTAGCTTCTTCAGACTTTGGGGAGACTGCACTTGCAATATTGATTTTGTTGTTGAGGGATTCTTCCTCCACAGTTGAGCCCTCCTGCTCCGGATCACTGAACTGAAAATTGTTGCTCTTCTTGTGGATCCTGCAGAGGACCCAGTCGTCCAGCTGAAATCAACCACGATAAATTAACAATTCATTAAACACCATAGGTACGTCATCAGCTAGCCGTGCAAGTAACTGCAAAAGAATATTAGGAACTTTATCTCACCCTCATGGAAGATCCTCTGCGCTTCGTGGTTTTGTTAGCTCCAGTGAGGCGATACTCGTGCATGATCCAATCAGTCTTGACACCCTTGGGTGGCTTACCCCCATAGAACACAAGGGCCTTCTTGACACCAATGTTCTCACTGGTCGGAGTTGACAGGATGGCTTTGTCAGTGCCGGTGGCCTTCCAGTAACCCGATCCGGCAGCACGGTTGGGGCGGGCGCCATTCGGGTACTTGCGATCCCTGGGGCTGAAGAAGTACCACTCGTTCTCGCCAAACAAAGCTTTCGCTGAAAACAGAGGAAAATGGGGAAATTTCCGTCAGGTTCAGAAACTCAACTTGCTGAAGAAATCTTTTGAAAGCTGTGCCAGTATAAACTACGATTGTGGTGCTACTGTCAGATATATTTCTGCAATTAATTACCAGGAAGATCCCAAGGGTTGCACTGGTAAATGTTGACCTCAGCGATGATGGGGACAGGGCATGGGATGGAGGAGGCCTGGTTCATGAGGTAGTGAACGATGAGCTCCTCATCTGTGGGGTGAAACCGGAACCCAGCTGGAAGATTGGGGAGCCTACCGCTGGAGCTCGGCATGGTGATAAACAATGGCGACCCACTGTTCCGCGCTAATGGATTGCTAATGCTAGCTGCCTCTACAGTCAAAACACACAGTTTATGTTGACTACTGTGGAGAGTCTCAAGCAAGGAGGAGATGAGAGAGAGCTATCTAGGGAGTAATGCTTAGAAGGCAAGCATGAGTCTTGAAATTTTTGAGATGGAGGGTCTGGGCCTCTGTTTTATAGAGGCCATGCCCTTGTCTTCTTGCTCGTCAGAGCGTGCATTAGGTGGACTATGGATTAGGATGACGTACAAGGGCACGATGGATAATTGGCACATGCCATGCGTCAATATACAACTCAGCCTGCTACTCGACTGCATCCTTTTCACACCTAGTTAATCAGTATCAAGTACTGTAATACCTTAAGCTAATGCATTCTTCAGAGTATTCTTCAGAGTATGCGGCGTCAAAGTGTGAAACAAACAAAACAATTGGGCGGGGAGTAGTTTTCGATCTAATGCAGTGCTTGCACATGACTAATTTGCCCTTGAGCCCGTAGTTATCGGCGTGGATCCACGTAAGGTACCCGTGTGCAAGGGGGGAAGAACGTGGATAATGAAAGCAAAAGAATGGTTCGATAGGATGAAGACGACGAGGACGGCGACGTCTACCGCACCACGTGTCGACCTGCCCTTGACGCCAATTATATGTGACATGTTTTTTTGGCAGCTTTGCAGCTGGCTAGGGTGCTCGTGGCTTTTGACTGGCACTTTGTTTTCCTGAGGTTGATCCATAGGGAAGGGCCCACCTCGTGGAAACCATGCGCCCCCTCAATTCTAAATTCACTTTGGTTTTGATGTTAAATGCTTGTTTGGTCTAGGTTTTTAGATAATGGAAAAAATTCCAGCCTTGACCCATGGGGCTACGGCCAAAGTTTACATACTTACAGTACTTCCGTCTGCTTACTCACAAATAAAAAAGCCACACCATACAGTTTGGAAAAGATTAACCTGCAATCCTATTGCTAAATCTCCATCCATGGCTGGCAAAAAAGCGCATCGCCAAAGTCTCCAACGATTGGCACGCCTCCTTTATTGCTTGTTTGGTCTAGGTACCAGAAGAAAAAAAACAATACATGACCATACGCCTCTATGCTCGTCGAAACAGGAAAGTATGCAATAAGATATTGGCATTCCACTCTATCGAGGAAATAGGTACTTCTTCCTTAATTACTTTATGGTTAATCATGGAAAATTCATGCTTGAAGATAATTTTTGCTACATCTGTTGAAAAATGGTTTTGCTTGAAGATGAGATTATTTTGACTAGATAGATGGTCCAGGGACATGAGCACAACAACTTTCATGAAGAAGGTTTAACAATGACCTCAATTTAAAAAAAAAGGAGGAGGAGGTTTAGCAATGTGCTGGACTGAAGGCGCACACTGGTTTGAGTTTGTCTTCCTCTTGCGATTTTTTTTTTCAATTTTAACCAATTTTTTAAAAATATTTTAAAAATAACCCGTCCGAATAAATATTTACATCTCATGACCCTTTTGGTCACGCCAGCCCCCATGGCGCGACAAAATAACGTTGCCACGCCACATGCATCGGCGCGACAAACCTGCCACGCTGGATGGGGAGGCTTACATGGAACCTCCTGTCGCGCCACTACATGCGGCGTGACAACTCTATTTTGTCGCGCCAAAGCACGTGGCGTGACAGGGAGCTCCCTAATTCAACCATCTATTTTGGTCGATCTAAATAAAATAGTATTTACAATCCAAATTTTATGAAACATGATAGGCGTGTTGTAGATGATGTAAATATTCCATTTTAGTTATGTGGCCGTGCTCGTCGGCGCCATGGCCGTGGCGCCGCCGCCGCGTCGGGAGCCCGCCAAGCCGATTATAGGCGTGTTGTAGATGATGTAAATATTCTATTTTAGTTATGTGCACAAGTCCAAGTGTAACATATTACAAGATATATAATTTCAAAGTAGGATATATTTTATCATATTGGGTTTTTCGTAAGTACGAGAAACAAGTAATTCGATCACCCTATTTTGGATCTTCTAAATAAAATAGTATATACTATACAAATTATATGAAACTTGATAGGCATGATGTACGTTATGCAAATATTCTATTTTAGTAACTTGCATAACGATAGGTGCTACGTATTTAGAGATACATAATTCTAAATTATGCTATATTTTATCCTTATTTGATACCTTGTGAGTGGGAGTCTTTTTTATCTTCATATTTACTTTATCAATCCCACACCCTAATCAAAATATTGCCTAACTTTACGCACTCATCCAACTAATACCACACTTAAGCTAGATTTTTCATATGGTTCATGGTTACAGAGCATTGATTTGACCAACTCTTATGGATTTGAGGCATGATGTGGAATAGATGGGCCAAAAATGAAGCGTGCTAAGATGCTACAACATTGCGAGAACCAACTAGCAACACATCCTTCATTGACTTGTTGTGTGAAACATGATGCAACACTATACGACAAAGAAAATGATGGATAAAAATAAGGTGATTGTAAGATAAAGAATGTGCTTATAATATCCTATTCTAAAAATTTCTTATCATCAATGTTAGTTCACTACTAGAAATTGAAGGGTATTTTCACGTATGAGGTATCAAATAGGGATAAAATATAGGATAATTTATGAAAAATTACAATATTCACTTGTA
>OAMR01000314.1:1463225-1473510 GCA_900205405.1 Echinochloa crus-galli
CCACATCAAGAGCTAGCTGCACAAGCTGATCATCTCGCAGCGTGCATTTTCTCGATGCCTCTGAATCCAAGCTATTAGTGCTAGAAATAAAACCAAGTCATATCAACACGAAATAAATTGGCTTTCTCTTTAGCGGCTTGGAATAAAAAAGAAAGGGTTCACTTGTTATCATGAGATGTAAATATTTATCCGGACGGGTTATTTTTAAAATATTTTTAAAAAATTGGTTAAAATTGAAAAAAAAAATCTCCTCTTGCGGGGCTAAAGAAAGTCTCGTTTGGCGAGCATATATTATATATTGTTTCCCCCCGTTACGCACAGGCACTGAACGAAGTGGTTGTGCTTCTAGGTACTTAGGTTGTGTTTAGTTCTCAAAATTCTCTCTTCAAACTTCACTATTTATCTGTCACATTAAATCACATCAAATCTCTCTCCTCATACATGAAGCATTAAACGTGGGTAAATAAAAAAACTAGTTACATGTTTTTGATGTGCACGACGAGACGAATCTTTTGAGCCTAGTTAGGTCATGGTAGGACTTTTGAGCCTAGTTAGATCATGATAGGACAATGTTTATCAAAAACAAACGAAAAGTGTTACAATATCCGATGCGACTTTTTCACCCTCTTTTGGAACTAAACACACCCTTGGTACGATATGAGAATATATTTGAGACGAATTGGTACGGTTCCATGGTCAGTGTGTACGTCGTAACGAGAAAAGCTAGAGCAGCCATAAGAACACGCACGCTAGCTGCCAAATTAACTTGAAACAGTTAGCATGCGACTAGTGGCGAACACGTAGAGGGCGGGGCGCGTGTGGTGCGCGTGGCTCCATCCAGAGAGGGATGTATGCATCGTTGGAAGGGTATACAGTAGTAGTATACATCGATCTCTCGACGCCTGTGTGTGTGCGTGTACAAATGGACCGGCTGATGACGGCCCGAGTGACGAAATTTGCGAAAGCGATGCCTATAATAGGCATCGACACGGCCCGAGCGACGAAAAGAAAAGTCAAAGTTGTGCTTTCGTGATCGCGTCGCTGTCTTAAAGTGTCTAGATAGCTTTGGGCAAGTTATCGCCTGCTGTGATGTCATTTGAAACGTACAGGTATACTTTTGACAAGCTCGATGATTGCTTCGATAATTACTCCGTATATATAAATAACTTTGCACGAATGGACTTAATTTGATGACCTGTACGTGTGCTGCTTGTCCTGCAGGTAAAAGCGTCGGCGGCGTCGCATCTGGCACGCATGCCCTGGTCGAGTGCATTGACAAGCTAGCCGCCTAGCCTCTGCGTACTGCACCATCGTCATCCTTATAACAGCACTTGATTGGCTGCGTGTTGGTGAGATCGACGCGGTAGGATAGGTCACGCAAGAGAAGAACACGAAAGATCGAAGCCAATTATTTGGTCCAAGTATACATCCAGCACGTACGCCGGCCGACGCTTATGTTGTGTCACTCACTGATCGACTCAGTGCAGTGGGGCAAGCACGAGATCGAGGGAATCTCTTTATCTTATTCTTCTATACGTGTACGCAATCCTCCCTCCTTTTATGTTGTTTTCCGTTTATTAAATTAAGCACACGATCGAGTAGTAGCTCACTATCACTACTATCGGCAGCAGCAATAATAGTACCCTTTTTTTTCTCTCTCTCTTTTGATCGATCGAGCGCATGCATATGCATGGGAGAGAATGTTATTGACATGTGGAAAGAAGCAAAGCGTATATATAAGCGAGACTGCGAGAGTGTGTTGTGTGTGTACATATACAGCATGAAATTAACGTACGTAACGGCAGCAGCAGGGTCAACATATATATAAGTGGACAATAACCCTCTGCAGTCTACTCTGAACTGCGCTGTTCAAACACGCAAGGTAGTAAAGCGAAGATGCACGCGCGCATTTGCACACGTACGGTACATTATCCACTCCATCGTGCTGCTTTAATTTCACCATGCATTCATGCAACAGGCCGTCCTCCTTAGGCTACCTACTCCGTACTGTACTTGCCACCTCCATCCCTGGTTTAATTTACCAGCAAAAGTCAAATGTTCGTGTTGGAAAGTCAACAACAATGCTGTTTTTTGTCCAACACCGGCCTGCTTGCAGTTTCTCTCTCTGCAGCCTTTATTTCTTCAGTTCAGAGTTCATACTACTTTTCATCAGTCTTCAGGGCTTCAGGCCACCTAGCTAATTGTATTATCATCATATATATTATGATCAATCCACACATGCGTGCGTTGAACAGCGAGCCAAGTAGCCATGTACGGAGTAGTATGCTAGTTGGCAGCCTACTACCCTTACCAAACTAGTAGCTGGTCGATTCATTAGGCACCTAGAAAACCCGTTTACTATATGATATGTAGTGTCCCTGTAATCAACATATCTATTTGCAAACATCACATATATATATATATATATATATATATATATGCTGAGATATATATAGATCACTGCAGCTAGCAAACAAGCTCCAATCATTCATGTAAATTGCGTGTACATCTCTAGCGAGTCTCTGCCTAGTACGCTAATTAGCTGCGGTCCAATGATTCTAATTTTTACAAGGTTCTGAGTAAATCAAAATACTAACTTTCTTATCTCTTTTCTACAACAAGGCATTTCTTTTCTGAATTTTATGTACAAGTAAAGAATTTGGACAACAGGGACTGACAACTACTCGAAGGCATGGCTGATATCTTCATCCTGCGGTTTCCCACTGAAAATGAATAGTGGGCTGCAACTTGACAATGGGCTGACTCTGAAAACAACTTGACATTGGGCTTTGAGTTTACTTACGCCGGGAATGAAAATGAAGGCTTGACCAAAATAGGCCCTGTTCTTGCTAATTGGGCTTGATTACGTATTCACTATCTTGATCTTTTTTATCTAAAAAAATGTATATTTAATTAGCACTAGCACGGGACTAATAATGCCACCCGCTCTAAAAAGGGATTAATTAATAATATAATCCTAAACCGTTTTTTGAACTATAGTGCCTCTTGAGAGAAAGATTAATATAGGACAAAGGGGCATTGTATTTGTGTATAATATGCAGAGAAACATTGAAACTAACAACTAAAATGGCAACGATGACAGCGCAAAATCAGTAGTGTGTCCGCAGATCGGCATATGTCTCACATGTAAATTCAAAATATTCCTGACAGTCAGTAGGGACCCATCCATGCTGATTGGCTGGGTGATCTGCTTCACTCGTATTGAGTAGTATATAGACGCGTGTGTATATGATTGGTTGAGTGGTTGATTGATGCTTGAAGCTGAACATGTATGATCGCTGGACTGTAGAGTGAGGAAGACAGCTAGGGACGATCAGCCGTTGTTGTCATGGCTGGCGTCAGTATGGTTACCTTTTGAGGTTTATTAGGACAACACTTCAGCTTCCTTTGATTGATACAACTACATGGGCCAATGCTTAATTTTCATACATACTCCGTAGTGCCGTTCAATTGCAATAAAATCTGAGAAACTCTAGCAATCAGAAATTTATTTCTTATTACACTGGAGGCTTATAAACTGTCCCATACGGCGATGCAGAGATTAATCATGCATCCTGAAGCCGTTTTTGAGTTGACAGAGCCTCAATAGCAGTGCCCAGAGGCCACGCCGCTTCGACGTAGTACTCTCCATGCTTCACCTTGTCCACCACCGTGATCTCCTTTGTCGGCGCCACCCCTGCAATTCACATACACAAAATTATCGGTTAGAAATGTCGTGTTGCCGTAAATACTAGTAACTGAAAAGATTATTAAGCATTGATCATCTATACTAACCGAAGCCATCGACGAGCAAAGTGTACTGGTAGGCAAGGTCCATGCATATGTATGGCAGATCGGCATCATGGACGTTTGGGTACGCAATTTTGGCTTCCTCAACGCTCAGCTGGCAAGCCTTCTCTGCAGAAGCTCTGAATGCGGCAGGTGTAGCCTTTCCACTTGGTGCATTGCTATCTACGATGCCAACCTTTTACAGAGAACAAATAAATCTTGTATTTGTCATACATTCAAATTAAACTTACGCAGATTATTAGCTTAACTAGTTTGTTAATTACTACCTCTGCGGCCACGTAGTAGAAGCTGGATGCCACGTAGAGGTTGTCTTGGCCTGCTCCGCCACCGCCATTCCATACGCCATTGAAAGTGCAGTTCTTTGTTTCACATGGCGCATTCAGCTTCAGTGCTTTGCCTATCTCTTCTCTGCACTTGCCATAGGCTGCTCCTTCTGGTGCAGCGGTTGCATCATACTTCCCCCCGTTGTAGGTGTATTCACCTGTAGAAAAAAATGAAAAGAAAACACAAAGAGATTTGGTTATGTGGTTACCTGCTAGAAAATAAATCTAGTGTGATAGACAGGGGCGGGGGGGGGGGGGGGGCGCTAGCCCCCCCCCTACAGCCTAAGAACTCCATTAAATTAAGGGAGGAAGATGAAAAAATGGAAGGGAAAATAAGGTAGAGATAGAGGAGGTAGAGGAACAAGCCCCCTAGATGTATCTATAAATGTATTTATGTTGTCAACATTTATACCATTAAATCCACGCAACATGCAGTTGCTGAATAGTCCATTCTTTGCCTTTAAAATCTCTGCTCGTGATGCAAAAGCTCCATAGTGCAAGTAACTGCAAGGTCAATGATCGAGGGTCATGGCATGTCATCTTGTTCAATGGAATTGCTTATCATAACCTAAAATTACATATACACTTCTTTCCGGAGTTAAATATTGGTGATTCAAACCTGTGAGTATAGATGTTGTAATCTTTTCCTTTAAGATATTCTCTTGTAACATAGGAATCTTTTCCGCCAGGCACAGCTGGAGCATTTGCAGCAGTACTTGCAGAAATGGCATAGGCCATTTGTACTGATCCGCCACCCATATCAACCACTCCTACTGTCTGGGAGTAATCCCCTCCCAATTTATCCAATAGATAATTCAGAGCAACCTACACACCATGTGGAGCACTTAAACATTTTTATAAAACATACTCCGTACTACGCGTGTAATACGTGATGAAAAAACTAGCATGTGCAAAGATTATTCTTATTTGCGCTTGGTAACTCATACCCATAGGTAAGACCCTTCTTGAGTTCCCTCAATAACATTGATCCACTCCGGCTTGTACTGAAATTTGCTCTTAGTGTGGACAAGGTTCCTGACCTATATTAAAATCAGTTAGAAAATTATACAGGCAATTTCCATGCCAACAGAGAACCTGGGTAAATAAGATAAATTAAAATTACCGCTTCAAGAATCTGCTCGGATTGCTCATCTCCAATAAGTCTCAACCCAGCAGTTGCCTGCAATTTTTGGTAGGCTAACATTAAAACAATTCATGGGTCTGGACCAAATCATGGAATTTTCAAATGTAATCCGACTGATCCAAACAAGGATTTACTGTCAACAACAATAAACTTTTGGCATTGCCAAGGGGACTCATACTGTACCCATTGTTTGCTCTAGTAGTTTGGATGCAAAACATGCAACCTCCAGATCAAGGATAGTAGTATATTAGTAAGGGTTGTTGTACCGAATCTTGAAGTGCTAGAGCAATCGAATATGCCGCTTCTTTCTGTCTCAAAGTTGTGTTTAGGAGCTTTTTATTTGACAATTTTCAGATAATATTCTCACCGGCAGGCGGCAGGTAACTAGCTAAGTAGCTGGACTCTAGAACGTGTCGGGTGTGGATTTTTAAATGCAAAATTAGCTGCAGTTTTCTTGAAAGTTGTTCATCACATAATAGATTTATGGTGAATTCGTTCACGTACTCCAAGTTTAACGGGGGTCCTTTTCGCAAGCCGTGCAGGGACGACGCTTTTGGCCTTGTTAAGAAGAGGCAGTATGGAATTTGCAGCCTCTTGGGGATGTCCAGCATATGAGCTCAGCCCGGGTTTCACCTGCAGCAATACAACAAACAAGCAGGTTAATTTGCTCGTTGCCGTATGATCATGATTAGAACGAAATTAATCAAAACTGATGTCCAAATGATGCTGCATGCATGTACCTTGGCGAAGACCTCGATGCCATCATCGTCTATCTCGAGGAGGTTCAGCTTCTTGTCGAACTTGAAGACGTGCACCCGGGTTCCGGTACTACCGGCGTCGAAGATCACGGCGTACCTCCCCGCCGCCGCTCGTGCATTCTCCGGCGCCGCCTCGTCGACGATGCCGGCTTTCCGGCCAAGAACGGAGTCTGCAACTGCAAGCACCGCGCTGGGGTAGGACGAGGCCAGCTGCAGGAGGAGCAGCGCCGCGATGCCGGCGGCGTGAGCCATTGCCGACGGCTGCCTGCTAATTGGCGACGCGGCGGACAGGCTAGAGGCCGGGCTTGTGCTCAAGAGAAAATGCAAAGGCTGGGTTCCTTTTAAAAGAGCGGAACAAGAGAGTTTTCGCACCCAAGCACCTCAGTTTATGGCTTGCATTGCAATTCAAAACGCTGCAAAGTCTGCTTCTTCACGTTTATACAACGATCAGGTGCATGGGTTTCAATTATGCAATGGAGTGTGCAATTTCAGAAGAATTCGGGGGATGGTACTAATATTGAGTTCCTTAAAAAAAGACGCTAGCTCCTAATATTGGAGGACCTACTCTTAGTTTTTTAAATATTGGCGTGTTACACGCGATTCCATCCTCGTGGGTCTCTCTATAAATAAAGGTGACGTCTTTTCACGTTTAAATTAAAATTTTCCCCTAACTATTTTAGGTCATTTCGTTACATCATGCTATGCTTGCAATGGCGTATTGCTTCTTTCATTAAAAAAAACTTTTCAAACTAAATTAGGGAATCGTGTCTCAAACATAATACCATCAAAATTGATCAGTACTTTTTTGCAAGTGTGGTTCTACGACCTGTGAGTATAGATGTTGTAATCTTTTCCTTTAAGATATTCTCTTGTAACATATGAATCTTTTCCGCCAGGCACAGCTGGAGCATTTGCAGCAGTAGTGGCAGAAATGGCATAGGCCATTTGTACTGATCCGCCACCCATATCAACCACTCCTACTGTCTGGGAGTAGTCCCCTCCCAATTTATCCAATAGATAATTCAGAGCAACCTACACCCCATGTGAAGCACTTAAACTTTTTTTTAAAAAACATACTACTCGTGTAATATGTGATGAAACCAAAAGAATAGCATGTGCAAAGATTGCTTTTGTTTGTGCTTGGTAACTCATACCCATAGGTAAGACCCTTCTTGAGTTCCCTCAATAACATTGATCCACTCGGGCTTGTACTGAAATTTGCTCTTAGTGTGGACAAGGTTCCTGACCTATATTAAAATCAGTTAGAAAATTATACAGGCAATTTCCATGCCAACAGAGAACCTGGGTAAATAAGATAAATTAAAATTACCGCTTCAAGAATCTGCTCGGATTGCTCATCTCCAATAAGTCTCAACCCAGCAGTTGCCTGCAATTTTTGGTAGGCTAACATTAAAACAATTCATGGGTCTGGACCAAATCATGGAATTTTCAAATGTAATCCGACTGATCCAAACAAGGATTTACTGTCAACAACAATAAACTTTTGGCATTGCCAAGGGGACTCATACTGTACCCATTGTTTGCTCTAGTAGTTTGGATGCAAAACATGCAACCTCCAGATCAAGGATAGTAGTATATTAGTAAGGGTTGTTGTACCGAATCTTGAAGTGCTAGAGCAATCGAATATGCCGCTTCTTTCTGTCTCAAAATTGTGTTTAGGAGCTTTTTATTTGACAATTTTCAGATAATATTCTCACCGGCAGGCGGCAGGTAACTAGCTAAGTAGCTGGACTCTAGAACGTGTCGGGTGTGGATTTTTAAATGCAAAATTAGCTGCAGTTTTCTTGAAAGTTGTTCATCACATAATAGATTTATGGTGAATTCGTTCACGTACTCCAAGTTTAACGGGGGTCCTTTTCGCAAGCCGTGCAGGGACGACGCTTTTGGCCTTGTTAAGCAGAGGAAGTATGGAATCTGCAGCCTCTTGGGGATGTCCAGCATATGAGCTCAGCCCGGGTTTCACCTGCAGCAATACAACAAACAAGCAGGTTAATTTGCTCGTTGCCGTATGATCATGGTTAGAACGAGAAATTAATCAAAACTGATGGCCACATGATGCTGCATGCATGTACCTTGGCGAAGACCTCGATGCCATCATCGTCTATCTCGAGGAGGTTCAGCTTCTTGTCGAACTTGAAGACGTGCACCCGGGTTCCGGTACTACCGGCGTCGAAGATCACGGCGTACCTCCCCGCCGCCGCTCGTGCATTCTCCGGCGCCGCCTCGTCGACGATGCCGGCTTTCCGGCCAAGAACGGAGTCTGCAACTGCAAGCACCGCGCCGGGGTAGGACGAGGCCAGCTGCAAGAGGAGCAGCGCCGCGATGCCGGCGGCATGAGCCATTGCCGACGGCTGCCTGCTAATTGGCGACGCGGCGGACAGGCTAGAGGCCGGGCTTGTGCTCAAGAGAAAATGCAAAGGCTGGGTTCCTTTTAAAAGAGCGGAACAAGAGAGTTTTCGCACCCAAGCACCTCAGTTTATGGCTTGCATTGCAATTCAAAACGCTGCAAAGTCTGCTTCTTCACGTTTATACAACGATCAGGTGCATGGGTTTCAATTATGCAATGGAGTGTGCAATTTCAGAAGAATTCGGGGGATGGTACTAATATTGAGTTCCTTAAAAAAAGACGCTAGCTCCTAATATTGGAGGACCTACTCTTAGTTTTTTAAATATTGGCGTGTTACACGCGATTCCATCCTCGTGGGTCTCTCTATAAATAAAGGTGACGTCTTTTCACGTTTAAATTAAAATTTTCCCCTAACTATTTTAGGTCATTTCGTTACATCATGCTATGCTTGCAATGGCGTATTGCTTCTTTCATTAAAAAAAACTTTTCAAACTAAATTAGGGAATCGTGTCTCAAACATAATACCATCAAAATTGATCAGTACTTTTTTGCAAGTGTGGTTCTACGGTACCTGTGCACAAAAAATATAGAGGTTATAATCTTTCCTCTTGATTGAGGTTACTCCTATGTGATAATATATGAATCCTTGGCATCAGGCATAGTTTTAGCCTTTTGCAGCATAGGCCGAGTAGTCGATCCCCTCCCCCAATAATGCAAATCATTGACACCAACCGACCGACTAGTCCCCTCTCAACTTTCCTATTTCAGAGCAACAACATGGCACATGCATGCATCATATTTACCTATTTGGGACTGTACTGAAATTTGCTCGATCTTGGTGTGGTGGACCAGATGTGGAACCCGCATCAAGAAACAATTAAGCAAGCATACTTTGTGTCTACATATATTACGTACCACGTAAGACGTGATTTGTTAGTAAGAAATATCCGAGTAATCTACCGCTTCAAGAATCTCCTCTGCTTTCTTATCTCCGATTAATCTTATACTAGCCGTTGCCTGCAACTTTTCTTTGTAGAAACACAACAAACATGCATACACAGAAGACATGAAAAAATTTATGGCTTCAAATTTACTCTCCCTTCTTTTTTTTTGTAGGACACTAGCATCCAAATTCGATGTGGGGTCAGATCTTGCCACTGTTTGTGTTATCATAAAAAAATAAAAGCTGGTGCATATAGGAGTAGGACCTAAGAGGTCACGTGCTATATATGTGAGACCCATCATGTGCTGCTTGCCGTTTAGACATTCATCACGTATTGCTTGGGTCCTGAGCCGCAACTTGTCCATCCGTGGCAGGTCATCCTTCACCGCTGATGAGCTCAAGAAATTCCCCATCCAAGCAGACAGGGAAGGGAACTTCTCCTGTGTGATCATCTTCACGCCGTTGACCTCCTCATATATTGGGATCACATACGACATCGAACCAAGTGATAGATCAACGAACCCAATCTTGTCTCCGGCAAAGAATGGCTTCCCATCGAGCTCCTTCTCCAAAACCAGCAGCTGCTCTATGGAGGCTTCATATGCATCCGCCTGCTCTTGCCCCTGCGTTGTGAGCCACCTCCAAATCGGTGGTGAGAGCTGCAAGCACATACACGAGCTGAGTAGATCGAAGCACGGTTCCTCTCAGAGTTTGCATGCATAAATTTCTTCAGAAAATCATGATTCACTGACACAGCTGACTATACCTGAAGAATGAAGCACAGTGAACAACTGAAAAGACTTAAAGGTGTAAGCAAATTACTGACCTTATCATGCCTAAACAAGGCCCAGAGACGGGCCATGGCACGCTCGTAGGGATCCTCCGGCAAGATACGATGACCGTGGTGCTTCCACACGTCATCGATGAACTCGACAATGA
>OAMR01000314.1:1476380-1504213 GCA_900205405.1 Echinochloa crus-galli
CCGCCCCTCGCCTCCCCTCGCTGCGCCATTTCGCATATATTGGGATCACATACGACATCGAACCAAGTGATAGATCAACGAACCCAATCTTGTCTCCGGCAAAGAATGGCTTCCCATCGAGCTCCTTCTCCAAAACCAGCAGCTGCTCTATGGAGGCTTCATATGCATCCGCCTGCTCTTGCCCCTGCGTTGTGAGCCACCTCCAAATCGGTGGTGAGAGCTGCAAGCACATACACGAGCTGAGTAGATCGAAGCACGGTTCCTCTCAGAGTTTGCATGCATAAATTTCTTCAGAAAATCATGATTCACTGACACAGCTGACTATACCTGAAGAATGAAGCACAGTGAACAACTGAAAAGACTTAAAGGTGTAAGCAAATTACTGACCTTATCATGCCTAAACAAGGCCCAGAGACGGGCCATGGCACGCTCGTAGGGATCCTCCGGCAAGATACGATGACCGTGGTGCTTCCACACGTCATCGATGAACTCGACAATGATGTCTGACTCTGCTATCGGTTTCCCCTGATAGACCAGTAGGGGAACCTTCTTGTGCACAGGGTTGTACTCCAGCAGCTGGTCGCTCTTCTCCAGATCCTCCTCGATGTACTCATATTCGACTCCCTTGATCCTTGGCGACCATATCACTTTGAGAACATAAGGGCTGAACCATACACCGAACAGCTGCACCTTCTTCGCACCTCCCTCCTCTTGACGATTCATGGCCTGACTTTGTGGTGCACTGATGGTGAACTTAAGAGTTTATACTTCATCAAAATATTGCTTCTTTTCTAGTGATATTTGTGGTGAAGATTAGTGCCAACGTTTAGTCAATTTTGGTGGCATGATTTTGTATAGAATAGTCAGCATAGCAGAGCACGTCGCTCTCATCTTAAATGTGAGTTGTTGATTATTTCCAACTGGTCATTGCATTTTGTACATATCCATTGAGTTTCTATGAATGGATCACACCGGTGCTGAGTTATTTAGGTCTAGAAGGATTGTTGTTTTGATTAATACTAGCAGATGATCTTTGCTACTGCTGCTGATGCAGCAAGAATAATAAAAAATCAAACATGCATGCTATGGCTGATCAAAGAAAGGACTAATATAACTAGAAGTGTCATGTTCTACGGACTACGGCAAAGTTCAGTCTGGACAAAGACGACATGTTAGTAAGCTGACAGTCTATCAGTGACACGGCTTAGTTGAATACATTAGGCATGGTATCTGGTCAAATTCCTGGTACATGTAAAATATCTTGGTCTGTGTTGTAAACTTGGTAAAATATCTTCCAAGAAAGAACAGTGAGTAGAAGAACGGGACCTGCTCTGTCTCATATTGTATTGAAGCATATTAGCTGCATGGCAATTTATTAAAGTAATGGAACCAACTCTTTCAATCACAACTTATATAGTATAGAAAAAATCCTCATAGTTTCATATATAATTTCTGACTAAGTAAAAAAAAGGTGGCCTTAGAGATTGTTGTGCCATAGATTAATTGACATCCTTGTCCACGCAAATGAAACTGGGACAGATAACATGTAGCTGCAGCTGTTCAACTCTGGCTCTTCAAAAACGCTTCACGCATTGCCTGGCACCTGGGCTGCAGCTTGTCTAGCCGTGGCAGGTGATCCCTCACGATCGGCGAGTTCGAGAAGCTCCCCATCCACGCAGTCAGGGAAGGGAACTTGTCCTCTGTGACCATCTTGACGCCGATGATCTCCTCGTATATCGGAATCACATACGTCAGCGGACCGAGCGATAGGTCCACGAACCCAATCTTCTCCCCTCCTGTTAGGATCCAGCCTCTTGTTGGGCTGTGCTGAGTTACTTTGCGTTGGGTCTGCGGCCTATCGCTGGGCCAAGCCCATGTAATAGTCTTACTTATATGCTAGAAGAGGGAGAGAGAGGGGGATGGATTATCATGTAACAGAACAGACTTCATCTTCTTCCTCAAGCCAATAGAGCTGCCTCTGTTCTTCTCCTCTATCTCTGTTCTTCCTCCCTCAATTCTCCATATTCCAGTGTTCTAATCCTTCCCCTGCTACCTGCTGCTAACAATTGGTATCAGAGACACCGATTCTCGGGTGAATTCATGAACCCTAACTCCATGGATTCCCCACCTTCCGCCGCCATATCTCTCGACACCCAGCTCATCCTCGACGCCATTGCCGCCCTCAGCAAGCGCTTCGATGAGTTCGGCGCCAAGCTAGATCGGGGGTGTTCCTCTCCGCGCTCCACCGCCGCCTCGGTCGCGCCTGCGCCCACTTCCCCGGTGGTGGCAGCATCCACTGCGGCTTCGATCCCCTTCGCGCCTGCGGCCACTCCTTCCGCAGTCGCGGCGGTCGCGTCCGCTCCTCCCTCCGGCATGTCGACGCCAGCGACCTCCACCGCCGCCTCAACGCCCGCGCCCGTCACCGAGCTCGACAGCCACATCACCATTCGCCGTCGAGTTCCTCAGATCCAGCTCATGGGGATGGAGGGAGCCGAATTCCTCGGTGGCGGCATCAGTTTGTCGTGTCCGCGTCGAGCTCCTCCGCACAAGCCTCGCCCTCGCCGACCGCGGCGAGCCCCTCCGCGTCTACTTCGTCTCCGTCGGCCGCGGCGAGATCGCCTGCGGGTGCCTCGGCTTCGGCGACCACGGCGAGCTCCACCTCGCCGGTCTCGCTCTCGACGGCCGCGGCGAGGTCGTTTGCGCGTGCCTCGACCACGGCGAGCTCCACCACGCCCGCCTCGTCATCGACGTCCGCGACGGCTCGTGTCCCAGCCTACACGTCCACCACCACCACCAAGCTCTCTACAAGACGTCAGCTCCGTCGTCGTCATCAACTCCCCTAGGCTTGCTGCGGATACACACACCAGGCTGAGCGCACCATGGTGGTCTGCAGACGCCTCTGTGGATGCTCAAATGGTGTTCGATGCAATGCAACAAAGGTGCATCATCAACTTTGCCCCTGCATACTCGATCAATGATGTATCTAGCAAAGGCAAGAGGTGTTGGATTCCGTTGGTACTGGTGCTTGTGCAGTGGGAGATGTTATTGTCCATACCATTTTGTTATTCAGTGAGTAGGTGCACTTTGGTGTGTCGAAGGCAGTGGCTTGTGTTCCTTAATATTGATCTGCTAGTGGATTGGTCCATCAAAGAATTAGAAGCTAGTTTGTTTCCATCTCACCATGGTGCTAATATAAGACTGGATTTCTACCTCTGTATGGGTATCAGCATTAGTACCTGGAGTATATCTGCACTAGTTAACATCCAACTAGCCATCAATGTTCAGAAGGCACCTGCAGTTCCATCCATCCAGCAACATTTACAGTATGTTGGTGTTCCACTCAGACCAATACCCTGGCCATCCTGGTGTTATCATACAGTGGCATTGCAATTATCAGAATTCCTAATGTTTAATTGGTTGTCCATTATCACAAGCAGCGCACTGAGATTTCACAGCCTTGTGATGCCTGAAACTATTTCTATATGCAAATCTGAGGTTGTTTTAGTTGTTGGGCCAGCATATTTCCTGTTGCTTTTGTTGTCGGAGGACATGATAAGTCAGAGTTCAATGGCTTCCGGTACTTGGGTTGCCATTCCATTATTTCAGAATGTTCAGATGGTTCACCACTTCCCTGGCAGTGGTCAGAGCTTACTTCCACCCCAAATGTTTGCAAGATGATGCTAGCCTGAGGCCCAACACTGAATTGCTGCCGCTGAACCAGCATGACCAAACATTGCAGCATTGCTCTCTGATCACCAAGCTGCTGTTGCTGTACCAGGAAAACCAAACATTGCAGCACGTCTTGCTGATCTGAAACTGCAGGAGGAAACAAGTGTGCTAGTCTAAAACTTGGTCCATTAGAAGACAACCAAAATACTGTACTATGAACTTGCAAAGACATGGAGATTGTCACAATCTGAGTCCAGGTCACCACAAGGGAATCAGCTAGCAACCTGAACACATATTCAGCAATCAGCCATGAGCAGATCCTTTTGGTCACTGCAATTTCCATTAGAACGACCAACTGTAGTACACCTTCAGAAAATGTATCAGCGACATATCAAACACTTGGAGCACAATGGCCTCTCCTTGAGACAATGATGGCCAAAAGCTGATGCTTGTCATATACCAGATCTTTATCCCCATGAGAAAATCAGCTAGCATGAAAAGCCTTTGTGAGCTGAAGGAAAATTCTCCCATAAGCAAACCGTTGCAGACCAAAAGAGAGGCTGCATGTACTGATATACCCAACTGATTGCAGGACGACCACTGAGGAATTTGTAAACTTGCAAAAATAATAGCATCAGGAAGAGACCAACGATACTTCTCGAGAACTGCAGCCACTTGACATTGCAACCGAATACTAACTGAAATAGCGGAACCACCCCAAAGCTTTGTGGCCATTTCTAAGATAAGAGCCTCATCAGAAGGAACATATGGAAAATCAGCATTATGTAGACTTTGATGAAATGATCTATACAGATGGAGTATCAGAGGCCACTGTTTCAGAACACATGATAGCATGAGAGACCCCCTCAAGTACTTACTTACAGACAACTCTTTCAACTGTATTACATCCTGATGATGCTGGAATATTTGTTCAAAGGTGAATCTCTTTTACCTCCTTGGCCACCACCTGTTCAGAACTGGAAGGCGGTTGGTCAGTCGACATTTTCTGATGGTGCCAGCCTTCCTCTTCAAGTACTCAGCATCCAGGGATACAAGCTACATGCAGCTAAGTCAGGCGTTCTCTTCATGATGCTACTCGGGTTACTTCAATTTTATGTTCAAGTGTTGGAAGATCCCTGAGTGTCAAGTGTATTGGTGATGTTATTTCAACCTCAACTTCTATGGTGCTCCACATGATTAGGCAGCTTGGGGGCAAGCTGCTCTTAAGGAGGGAGGAATGTTAGGATCCAGCCTCTTGTTGGGCTGTGTTGAGTTACTTTGTGTTGAGCCTGCGGCCTATCGCTGGGCCAAGCCCATGTAATAGTCTTACTTATATGCTAGAAGAGTGAGAGAGAGGGGGATCGATTATCATGTAACAGAACAGACTTCATCTTCTTCCTCAAGCCAATAGAGCTGCCTCTGTTCTTCTCCTCTATCTCTGTTCTTCCTCCCTCGATTCTCCATATTCCAGTGTTCTAATCCTTCCCCTGCTACCTGCTGCTAACACCTCCAAAGAATTGCTTTCCGTCGAGTTCTTTCTCCAGAACCAGCAGCTGCTCCATGGCAGCTTCATATGCGTCCTCCTGTTCTTGGCCTTGCGTGGTGAACCACATCCAAATCGGTGGCGACAGCTGCAAGTATAGACAAGTAAATGTTAGCTTGTTTCATGTTTTGCAAAGTAATGACTAGCTACTTGAAGGTTGGAATCAATGCAACAAGTTCAGAACTGATGACGAACAGAGAGCTGGAAATTAAATTTCTGACCTTATCCTGCTGAAACCTCGACCAGAAACGGGCCATGGCACGCTCGTAGGGATCCTCCGGCAAGATGGGGTCACCGCAGCCCTTCCACGTCTCATCGATGAACTCGAGTATGACGTCTGACTCTGCGATGGGTTTACCTTGATAGAGCAGCACAGGAACTTTCTTGTGCACGGGGTTGTACTCCAGCAGCTGGTCGCTCTTGTTCCTGAGGTCCTCCTCGATGTATTCGTACTCGACGCCTTTGATCCTTAGCGCCCAAATGACTTTGAGAACGTAGGGGCTTGACCAGAAGCCGAACAGCTTCACCTTCTCTCCCTCTTGCTGATGATCCATGGTGGATTACTGTTGGTCTGATGTACTGGTGAGCTCATCAGTTCTTTAGTTATCTTGGCTTTTGTAGTGCTTTATTTTTCTTGTTGTGGGTAGTAGTTTCAATGTTTAGTCAACTTTGTGGGCTTTATTTTCCTGAGGAACTATTCAATATTATGAATAGTCTGCATATATAATAGAGTATGTCACTATCTCATCATAAAACAGGAGACATATACTTCGTGGAACTATCCCAGAATTGAAGTAGCATTCAACTTACTAGGATATGATGTATAAAAACCTTGTATTTTGATCTAGATTTCATCCAGTTAGTTACACCGAGAACATATGCAAACTGCAAAGCATATAACTAATAAAATTCATGTGAAGGTTCAGTTTCCAACCCAATCCGGCCTTGTGCGTGCACACAGCATAGAGCAATCAAGATTCATTTTTCCGACGAGCCATATATGTAAATCGTCTCGTCCTTTTTTGTGACCAAGATATATATCGGCAACATCGTACAGGACGCGCCATGCATACACACGAATGTAATTAACACGTACGTACGTATTAGCTATACCTAGCTAGCGTGGGCACTAACAGTGAAGAGGGAGGAACATTAATTAGCACAAGCTAGTTTAATTTATTTCATCCCCCTGACGCGCCTCGTACGCGTTATATGGTTGTTTCTTTAATAAAGGAACGAAACGTATTTAGCATGGCCTGACGTAGACACCAATGGCGTCAAGAAGCCAGCCTCATCGGCTGCACCTGCACCTGCGCCTGCGCATCCATCCACCGTCCATTGATGATTAATTAGGCCAATGATCGAGAGATCCTCGTGCGTGCATGCTTATGTAGGCAGAGATCGAAGATTAGAGATACGGCCGGAGTCTATATGTACCAATAAGGTGTGATTCGTATGGTACGACGAGTATCTCTGGGCCTGCTTGGGAGTGGCACTTGTATTTCTAACCCGTGGGTATGGGATGTAGCTGCGGCGCTCCTTTGACTGATGCTGCTTACAATTAGCTGCTGAACTTTCATCAGCAAGGCTCAGCGCAACGGGCACCCACACCTTATTGGCTGCTGCTGCTGCTGCTGCTGCTCTGTCATCCCTGCCTCCTCGTCGTCCCAATCCTAAAGCATTGTTGGCATCCCAAAGCTCCTGAAACGAAATAATTAATTCTTCTTTTTGTTGGCACAGCAGTATGGGGGTGTTACAGTAGTGGCATGCAGTGATGCAGATGTCGATCGGAGATTCGGACCATACTAGCTAGTTACCTTAGCGATGTAGGCGAGGGCCCCTCTGACGGTGAAGCTGACGCCGACGCTGCTGTCCGGCCTCCTCTCTAACGCTCGCCCCAGCTGGACGCCGATGAGGAGAGCACCGGTGTACATCAACATGGGCACCACGATGATGAGAAGCACGGCAGCCCCGGAGAGCCTCAGCTTTGCCATTTCCATTTCTCTCTCCGATATGATCCGATCCCTGCAACAAATTATTAGTTGGATGGCAGAAGCAATGCAAGCTGCTGGACGTACGGGAGCGCTAGTCTAGCTGTATACATACTATGTAGCCATTCCTCTTACAATCTTTGGATAGTATCGATTAATTAATTTAATTTGATTGACATTATTGTATCTTGTCTCTGTCAATCAGCTGCCGGTGCAGCGACGTTACGTTACCTTGATCGGGACATCCAAGGAAACAAGACTAAGTAGCCGGTGTATTAAGAATATTTTACTTTGGATTCTAGCCATTAAGTAAACTCTGAACAGAGACAAATTACATTGGTTGGACAAGGCAAACAGTACATCAACATCCGTTTGGCGATTCTGGCTACGCAACATCCGTGTGCTCACTCCATAGTCCATACGGATACGATACGGCTGCTGATCTCGAGCAAAAAATAAAAATAAAAAAAATGCTGCTCGGCTCGGCTTAGACAAATCATCTGCTCTCCGGCCCACCAACAACACCTGCTTTCTTCTTGGGGAAGGAACCTGGAAGCCCAGCCCACACGAATCGTTCCTGCCTTGGCCTGCTCCGCTCCAAGAGCACCAGACGTGCCAGTCGAACAGTGCTTTCCTCCGCCGCCGCCGCCGCCATGCTTGGCCATCTCCGGCGATCCCTCTTTGCGTTTCACCGCCTACCCGCCACCGGCCACGCGGCCTCGCCCCCCTCCACCGGTGAGTCCCTTCTCTTTCGTTACTCAGTCAGTCCCCTACCATTACTCTATAATCCCCGCCTTTTTTCCATTCCTTCAAATCACCATGCTTATCTCCCACCACTTCGCTAGCCGCAGTAGCGGTGTCCAAGAGCCAGTTCACTTTTAATTGCAAAAAGATTGCTGCTTCATGCCGAGCTTGGCGGACCGGGCTCTGTTTCTGTTTACCTATTCGCACTAGTGTTTTTAAGCGCTGAATAGAGTTGCTAGTGTGACAGTATAAGAGACGCTCGGACTTTTCTTGCTCATTCTTGTTTAGAGTTTTGGCAATCCTGCTATTTTCATAATTCTCTTGGATGATGATCCATCTAAAATGCAATTAGCTACCTAGTACTGCTCTTACTAATTGTTCAAACGCGTAGCTTGTGCATTGATGCTATTGCACGTGTTCAGAGTTTACAAAGCAACGTGGTTTTTTCTTTCGCTTTTCCTTTTTTCCCTTGAAGAAATCGAGTTATGTTTTCTTACACTAAAGTATTCCCAGTTACAGATAAAAAAAGTAGTCTTTTTTTGTTGGCAAGTGTCTATGTCGATGAGGGTGGAAATCACATTTCTAAATATTTGATTGTCAAACTATAAATTGCAAGTTCCTAAGTTTTGCATTCCCTTTTACTTGCTTTATGGTTTATTATTTCTCAAGGAGATAGTGTTTGTTAGAATAAACCACGCCGTGATGTGTTCATGGGCGTGATCAGTGTGAGTTGCCAGGCAATGGCGCGTGTGTGTGCATGTTGGCGTCCATGCCAGGTCTGTCATATAGGTCTAGTGAGTCCTGTGTTGCAAGTGCACGAGGATGTGCTCGTGTGTGCGATGGTGTACGCTTGTGTGTGCTTGCGTTGGAGCGCGTCGCACAGGAGTCGGACGGCGTGTGTGCGGCCTCGCGTTCGTGTCCGTGGTGTTCACGGGTGCACCTTGCAGGTTGTTAGTCTGTTAGTTGCGGCTGCATGCAGGGATATGGCCAAGTCGTTAGCTGAGGCATCCAAAACGGAAGGATCACGATCAGGTGCTTGAGTGGAGGTGAAGACCGGGTGATGTGGAGGAGTTCGTGGCTCGTACGCAGGGGAAGACCAGGTCTGCCGGGGAAGACGCGCTCGCCATGGTGGATCGTGTGGCCGGTGTGGGCGCTGCGACGCCGTTGGGCTATATTAGGCCATGTAATCTTTATGTAGCAGCCGAGTCGAGTCCTTGAAATGGAATAGAAGCCAACATACAGGCCATTCGTGCGGCCGGGGCGTTCGGCGCCATATCAAGTGTTCTTCTATTCATCTTCTACCTCATGTTCGAGCGTGAGAGAGTAGAGCTCTAGGACTAGATTCCAACAGTGTTTGATATTTTTTTTCTTTTTATTTACATTGTGCAGGTTTTGGAGTTCCCATATAGAGGTACACTCGTCTGTATCCTAAGCAAGAAGTTGCTCTTCCTTAATTTTGTGCAGTCCTAAACTATCTGCACCTCTGGATCTTCCGTTTAGCCCATATCTGGTTGGTGTAATAAGCATGCTGCCAGAGATTTCTCTACTTCCGAAAACCTTACCAAAGGTGGAGTATATCAGCAAAAGGAGTTAGAACCAACTACGCCCGCAAAGGTACCCCACACATGATGCTATCATAATTTATTTTGTATTGAAATATTTCTATATATCTTGTAATTAGCTCGTGTTGACAGTCTTTCTTTCTTGTTGCTCACTATTCAGAAATACTATATTATTTTTATATGCTCGGCATGTCAAATAGCCTAGTCGATATTCAAACTAGATGAAATTCTTCACTGTTTCCACTGGGATGCACTGATTGCATAGAATTATTTTTGCACATTTCCGGGTTGCTTCCGTATGAGCATTTATGATTCTTGAGGTTGAGGGGTTTGTTTAGCTTCAAAACTGTGGCATTATATAAGGTGTAGATTAAAGAATTTACTCTTTCTCTTACAGGATACTGATATACTTATTGATCGCATACGAAAGAGCACAAGGGAATTGGAACAAGGGCCTATTGGAAAAAATCTGTCTTCGGCAGGGAAAAGGAAATTTCTTGTCAACACTGTATGTACAGATAGTATTGATATTGTTTATGTTTTTCAAATGATGATGATGATAACTAATAATGTGTTTACAAACATTCTGAAAACTATAACTGACAATGAAAGATACATTGACAAGATCTTTTAGCATGCATGTAATTCCATTTTTTTTAATTTACCAGATTTAAATTGTATACAGTTTTCTTTGCGCAGGAGGGAAGTCGCCGTCACCCAATCATTTATTAACTTCTCTTCCCATCTGTCACCCTCCCCACCTATCTCCCTCTCCCTCTCCCTCCCCACGGCTCTGTCTCTCTCTTCCCATGCTGGGCGGCTGGGCGGCGGGGCCCCCCCCAGCTACTTAAAAGCAATTTGACAATGGATGTTAGCAGCTGGTAAGTTGATCGATCGCAAGCTGGAACCAGCAGGAGAACGTTGATAATACCATACCATATTACCATCTGCAGAGGAAAGTGACGGTGCTTGATATGACTGCATGGATCCATCACTTTAATTTGGCAGGGATGCAGCTTGCATTTGTGTGTTGGCATGAGAGCTGCCTTCAGCAGACCGAGTCTAATTCTAGCGGAGAAAACGAGATTGTTTGTTTCTCAAACCTGATGCGACAATTGGATCTTTCATCCGTTCCGGGAAAGACAACAGGCTGAGCCTCTTTGTTCCATTTATTTATCATCATCGGCCAGTCTCAGGTTTTGGAGAGAGTTTTACGTATTAAATTTGCTCGTGTAGCAGGAAAGAGTGAAGAAAGAGTTTCACGACGGGTAAGGTCAATCTTAGCGAAAATTTTATGAGGAGTTTCATGATATTAAATATGCGGATGTGGCATATTTTTTTAAGAGAGAAAATAGAGAGTTTTATAGAATGTGAGAGGGGTCATCACCATGAAACACTTCTGCCTCAGTTACCTAGTTTCTGGTAAGGTAGCTGCGCCATAAAACTGTACATTTTTTTTTCTGAGACTAGTCTAAGAGAAGTTTCATCTCTATGAAACTCATTTGACATGGTTACCTAATTTAGTCTGAATAAGTGTACGATGACACCTGCCTCAGTGGGGTTTAAAGGAGAGTTTTATATTATTAAATATGCTGATACGACAGAGAAGAGAATAAAAAATTTCATGACACATGTGAAGGAATTTAGGGGCTTGGCTCATTAAAGCCCATGAAGAAATTCCTAAATTCCTAAATAAATCTCAAAGGCCCATATGTGCTTGAGGAAGTGGTGGATGGGTGCAACCTTTAGTCCCACATTGCTAGTTGAGAGGAGGGATGACCAACTTAAATATGGAAGTTGTCTCCACTCCTCCAAGCTATGTGTGTGGGGAGAGAAGGGAAGCTCCACACGCGCTCGCTCGCTCGCCTCGCCGGGCCGAAGGGCGCACGACGTCTGCGTGAATGGTCCGCCGAATTCCGGCTCCTCGCCTTGCGGGAGTGCGGCTTCCTTTTGCTGTTTTTATTTTTTGGTTACTTGGCTATCAAGTCGGCAAGATTAGCGGAGTCCTTATCGGTTGAGATCACGATCGCGACGTGAGATCGTGGGCTCCCGCTTTCCTATATAACCGACCCATCGGCATCTGCCAAAACACATCTAATCGACCTAGGGTTTTGCCTCCTCTCGCTGCTACGCCGCCGCTCTAGCCTACTCCATCCCGATCGCCGGCGTGCACCGGCGAACGGTAGAGCAGGTCTCAGGAACCATTTGTCCTTGTAGTCCTGCACCGGGAGAGGAAGAATAAGCCAGGGGGCTGGGGGGCTCGAGCCCCCCCTACTGACTCTGGGACCATGGAGCCCCCCTGTAATTTTTTCGCCATGGCTGTCCTAGAAAAAGCGATGGAGGAGGTGCTAGAAGTAGGGTTGAAAAACGGTCGGGATGAATCACGTTTCCGACCACTCTGTTTTCTACATTTTCCCCGCTCGTTTTCATATTTTCGGACAAAAATGAAATACGGGATATGAAATATGGAATACGGGATGACAAATGCGAAAACAGAACGAAAACGGTTAGGATCTTATCCCGATCGTTTTCATATTTCCCGTATTTATACGGGATATCTTTTTTAATAAATACGGAATATCCCGTTTTTGTGGCCCATTCAAACACAAGCCCATACAGCCATACATGAAGCAATTCCCGAAGGCCCAGCCCAACTCCATTAGGTTAACCGGCGCCCCCTCTCTCCCAGTCTCGATCTCTCCCCGTCTCTCTCTGTCGAGTGCTCGAGTCGACTCCGTGTCTCCGTACCTGCGCCGCCGCCTGCTCCTCAGCCTTCCCTCGCCACCAGCTGCGCCGCCGCCCGCCGCCTACTCCTTCCCCGCCACCAGCTGCGCCACAGCTTGCTCCTCCCCCGCCTCCAGGCGCGCCGCCTGCTCCTCGCTTGCCGCGAGCTCTTGCCTCGCCGCATGCTCCTGCCACAGCACGACCTGCTCCGCTGCTCGTGTGCTGCTGGTGCCGGCGGCCGGCCTGCCACTACTCATGGCCGGCCTGATTGTTGTGTAGATCATGTGCCCTATGTGCTGTGCTGTCTGCTGTACATGCTGATCTGAATTGATGATTCGTAGACTAGATTCAATAATTATGTGCTGCTAGATTCAATACCTGTTAGTTGTTGTACTCTACTGTCACTTATTTATCAATGTTTTTCTTGGCTCATAGAGTAAAAGGATTACAAACTGCCACTGCAAGTGCAAGTTCAGCACCATTGGGAGGGGTTCTTCTGGCCCAACTGAACCTGTAACTCCAAATGCAAATCCAGTTGGCGACTTACATAGTTATATTTATGTTATGTCGGTGTGGGTGATTAACTCGTTGTATCAGGTCCTATGGTCGGTGTTTTCGTTTTTTCGTTCCGCATCCCGATCGTTATCGACATGTTTTCGCTCGAATTAGTTCGTTTTCGATTATCATGTTATCTCGTATGTTCGTGTTCGTTTTCGATTTCGTTTTTTTCGATTTTGTTTTTTCGATTTTATTTTCGTTTCCGTATTCAAATATAAAAGTAAAAATGATAACGGGTCTATCCCGATCGCGTTACAAGGTAGAAGACGATTGGGATTCTCGTTTTTTAGGCCAGCCAACCCACTGCCAAGTGCTCACAATGACAGCCCATAGGCCTAGGCCAGGGCTTCGAGGGTGGGTTGATCCTGGAGGGAGTTGTATGCCCTAGGTAACTGTATAAGAAAATGTGGCCATCAATTAGAAATTGGCATATGGAGCCAGTTTGCCACTATGTATTTTAGAGAATAATTCTTATGTTACATACAAGTCCATGCTTGCATATGGGACCATTGTGTAATCTGCTTCATATTATGTTAACGAAGCGCTAAATTATCTTAAGCTGGTTGTTGCATTCACTACTTTTATGTTAGTGTCACTACAGCTTCATTTCTAGTCATGTATCTGACGAGTGGGACCTGGGCCCTGTTTAGTTTCCTTCAAAACACAAAAATTCTCTCTCCAAACTTCACTATTCACCTATCCGATATGACAAACTTCATTTTCTCTCTACCGGAACTAAACACCGCCCTGCATAATCTGCCTGCGGATAGTCGGATACGATACGGCTGCTGATCTCGAGCAATAAATAAAAAAAATAAAAAAATGGTGCTCCGCTCGGCTTGGACAAATCATCTGCTCTACGGCCCATCGGCCCACCAACAACACGGATGGTTACTGCCTTGGCCTGCTCCGCTCCAAGAGCACCAGACGTGCCAGACTGCCAGTAGAACAGGGCTTTCCTCCGCCGCCGCCGCCATGCTTGGCCATCTCCGGCGATCCCTCTTCGCGTTTCACCGCCTACCCGCCACCGGCCACGCGGCCTGCGGCCTCGACCCCCTCCACCGGTGAGTCTCTTCTCTTTCGTTGCCCAGTCCCCTACCATTACTCTATAACCCCCGCCTTTTTTCCCCTTCCTTCAAATCACCATTCTTGACTCCCACCACTTCTACCACTTACCGAGCCGCAGTAGCGGTGTCGAACAGCCAGTTCACCTTTAATTGCAAAAAGATTGCTGCTTCATGCCGAGCTTGGCGGACAGGGCTCTGTTTCTGTTTACCTCTTCGCACTTGTGTTTTTAAGCGCTGAATAGAGTTGCTAATGTGACAGTATAAGAGTCACTTGGAATTTCTCCTTAGCTTTTCTTGCTTATTCTTGTCTCGAATTTCGGCACTCCTGCTAGTTTCATAATTCTCTTGGATGGTCCAACTAAGATGCAATTAGCTACCTAGTACTGCTCATTACTAGTTGTTGAAACGAGTAGCTTGTGCATTGATGCTATTGTAGGTATTCAGAGTTTACAAAGCAATGTGATTTCTTTTCTTTTCCTTTTTTCCCTTGAGGAAATGGAGTTATATTTTCTGAGACTAAAGTATTCCCAGTTATAGATTAAAAAAAGTAGTCCTTTTTTGTTGGCAATTGTCTATGTCGAGGAGGGTGGAAATTACATTTCGAAATATTTGATTGTCGAACTATAAATTGCAAGTTCCTAAGTTTTGCATTCCCTTTTACTTGCTTTATGGTTTATTATTTCTCAAGGAGATAGTGTTTGATAAACTTCTTTTTATTTACACTGTGCAGATTTTGGAGTTCCCATATAGAGGTACACTCCTCTGCATCTTAAGCAAGAAGTTGCTCTTCCTTAATTGTTTAAGTCATAAAATATTTGCACCTATGGATCTTCTGTTTAGCCCATATCTGGTTGGTGTAACAAGCATGCTGCCAGAGATTTCTCTACTTCCAAGAACGTTACCAAAGGTGGAGTATATCAGCAAAAGGAGTTAGAACCAGCTACACCCGCAAAGGTATCCACAATGCTATCACAATTTATTTTTTTATCGAAATATTTCTATATATCTTGTAATTAGTTGTGTTGCCAGTCTTCCTTCTTGTTGTTCACTATTCAAAAATACTATATTATTATTATTTTGCTCAGCATGTCAAATAGCCTAGTCAATATTCAAACTAGATGAAATTCGTCAGTGTTTCCACTAGGATGCACTGATAGCGTAGAATTATTTTTGCACATTTCCGGGTTGCTTCTGTATGAACATTTATGTTTCTTGACGTTGGTGGATTTGTTTAGGTTCAAAACCATGGCATTATATAAGGTGTGGATAAAGAATTTACTCTTCCTCTTACAGGATACTGATATGATTATTGATCGCATACGAAAGAGCACAAGGGAATTGGAACAAGGGCCTATTGGAAAAAAATTGTCTTCAGCAGAGAAAAGGAAATTTCTTGTCAACACTGTATGTACAGATAGTATTGATATTGTTTATGTTTTTCAAATGATGATGATGACCACTAATAATGTGTTTACAAATGTTTTGAAAACTATAACTGACAATGAAAGATGCATTGACAAGACCTTTTAGCATGCATGTAATTCCATAATTCATTTTTTTAATTTACCAGATTTAAATTGTATACAGTTTTCTTTCACCTGTATAGTAGTTAGTTCACATTTCACATTATTTTCTTGATTCAGGTAGAAGAAAGATAGCAGCTAATTTGTTATATGATGAAATGTTGTCCTAGGAAAGTAGATTATGCTAGGACCTGTCAGCTCTTCTTTGAATGACAAATAGGATTGTATCCTCCCTGTATAAAATATTGACCTGGGTGCACATATTATTACTATCATTCTTGTTCAGCGTTGATGCAGTCACTTGTGCACATTGAAATTTTTCAAGAAGAATTTTTTACTGCAGTCATTTAGGTGCTTTTGCCCAGTGCAACAAAATTACTGAGTACTACATTATCTAACTGCAGCTCCTTGGCCTTGAGGATTCAAGAGAAGTTGTTTACAGCACTCTTGATGCTTGGGTTGCCTTTGAGCAGGATTTTCCATTGGCTTCACTGAAGCAAGCACTTTCAGCTCTTGAAAAGGAGGAACAATGGCATAGAATTGTCCAGGTATTGTATCTTCTAATTACTGTGTTTTTCTTCTATGCACTGAAGTAATTTTTTGCTGACTACATACTCAGGTGATAAAATGGATGCTAAGCAAAGGGCAAGGAAATACAATGAGAACATATGAGCAATTAGTGTGTGCACTTGAGAAGGATAATAGAGCTGAGGAAGCACATAAAATCTGGCAGAAGAAAATAGCACATGACCTGCATTCAGTTCCTTGGCGTTTCTGCCATCTTATGCTGGCTATCTATTACAGAAATAATAAGCTAGAAAGGCTCGTGAAGGTTTGAACCTGAACTCTGTCACTTATGATCCGATTTAGATTATGTTTTACGTATTTCTCATGTGACACCACAACTTTTATGAACGAATTTCCCTGGCTTTTCTGATGAATTAGCTCTTCAAAGAACTAGAAGCATGTGGTCGTAAACCTCCAAGCAAAGATATTATTCGGAAAGTTGAAGATGCATACGAAATGCTTGGACTACTAGAAGAAAAGAAAGCTTTGCTTGAAAAATACAAGGATTTATACAAGAAGCCATCTCGAGATGATCGAAGGAAAGGTTCCAAATCCAAAAAGACTGAGATGAATAAGGCAGAAGGTTAGTTTCCATTCTTCATGTGAAAAAACCTTTCAGACATTATGAACACGCCTGTGAAATTTCCAGTCTTTGCAGACGCAAAAATTAGTTCTTTTAGGAGGATATATGGCAAACATAGTTTAATCTCTAGAGTATGACTACAGATACAACATTACTATTCTTTTCTCAGCTGATGGAAGCATGCAAGGCAAGATGGAAACATCTGACAATCTTCAAGATCACGGTTGCCCTTCAGATAAGGATTCAGATGTCACCGTTTAGTCGTGATAAGAGGTACCTTACGCAATTGATGAGTTTTAATATACAGTTGTGTTTGTCAAAGTGGTGCTCAGACATTAAATCTCCCTTCTTTGTTCTCTTTCCAGATTCATTACTGATCCACTGACGAGTGATATCAAATCAGACCAGAACCAGATGCTCTCGTTACAGGTTTGCTCTTTGTAGCTGTCTAGCAGATGCAGCCAATAGTGTGTCTCATGGAACATCCCATCTCCTTTTCTTTTCCTGATGCTGTCAATAGTTGGTGCTATTCTGAATTTGGTTTCTCATTACTTGGGCCAAACATGTCATCCCACTTCCATCAATAGTTACTGTGTGTGTTGTTTGGCCATGGTACAGGGGCATATGTATTTGTTGGGAAAATGGAACTTCTAGTTTCCTGTCGGCACCATCTAGCCATCTGAATATGTATCACAAATTCACCATATCAAATATGCGCCTTTTGTATAATGTGCAATGCTCATTACAGGCAAAGTGTCACTATGCATATACCAATTCGATGTAATCTGGAATTGAAATTATCATGCTAGGCATTACTGTAACTCTTCTTTTTTAGTTAGCATTACTGTAACACTCTGAAGGTTAAAGAAAAGGATTCCTGTGTGAGAAAAGAACGAGGATAGTTATGATGACAAGTGAAGTGGTATGGTAAAGCAGGTGGCCATATCTTTGCTTTCATGATGCTTTGCCTTCCTTTTTCTCATTGTGTGACAAAGCGGGCCATCAGAAATCGCGGAAACCTACAATGGAAACTTTGAAGCCTACCCGAAGAGCTTTGTATATATATGCGGTTAAGGGTGCTTTTGCTTCAAAGTAATGCTCTCGATGTACGCTTACCTCAAGTTTTTTGCTTTTGACCCCGAGGAAGAAATGAATGAAATGATGACGGAACCCTAGTTGTGATGCATAGTGGCAGGGGTTGAAGTTGTCTGCACGCTCAGTTGGTCGGCATGATGGTGCTCCCAGGATGTGCCTGTGGTCCGCTACACGACCGTGTGTGTTAAAAGATGTTCATATAATGGAAGGAACATTCGGGTGCTGCACAATGGAAGAAGGCATGGGCATTTGGTTCCTCTAAAAAGTGTACGTTTCTCATATTTGTGCGCATCGCATCTGATATTCTGATCTGGCTTTTGGACATGCATGTTTGCAGTGCCTTGCACGAACGTGATAGATGGTCCACTGGCTGATGAGTGTGCATACTAATCCCAAAGCCTGTGTCTGGGACATGCATGTTTGCAGTGCCTTGCACGAACGTGATAAATTGCGTTATTTTTATTTCTTTTGAACAAAATGTGTTCTTTTCTTATGGGATTGTTGAATTTAGCTCAGTCTCTTTCTGTGTCTTGCTGTATTGTTGCGACAAGTACTTTCTCCTGTCTTGCTATAAGGTAGAGTGAAACGTATTCGGAGGCAAAAATGTATGTAGCACAACTAATAAGTCGATGTTGTTTTTTTACTGCTTGGTCAGAAGCACAAGAGCGGCGACGTCACGGACGACAATGCTATGTTGAACGACTCGACGTACTGGGTGAATACTGATTGTGACCTGAGGTGATATGCTTAATTCTGGCACCAACCTTCAGCTATGTTGATCTCGATAGCAAGACACGATTGTGAAAAGAAGAGTGACTAGGGGGAGGCCGGCTTGGCCCCACACATGATCAGATCCCAGGCCCATCCATCTTTGTTGTATTTGTTAGTGCGATCCTGCTGCATTATGCGCCCAAGTGTGGGCGACCCAGTGTAGCTCTCATTCTGATGGGATATTGGCATGCATGCATATGCAAGATCAGATGGCATCAGCATCACGATTAACAACAAATCAGCTGCAGAGTAGATATATTTGGACATGCATGCATGTTTAAGTTGCAGTGCCTTGCACGAACGTGATAGATGGTCCACGTACTACCTGATGTGCGTGTGCATCCCAAGCCGGCCTGTGCTCCGTCCGATCTTAGGCTAGTGACAGTGGGAGTTTTATGAGGGGTTTTATGGTATTAAATAGACTGATGTGGTATATGAGAGAGAAAGTAGAGTTTCATAGTATGTGAAAGGAGTGTCATCACCATGAAACTCCTTTGGTACAGTTACCTAGTTTGAGACTGACCTTATTGAACTTAGAGGCCTTCAGCCGCCTCCGTTTTGATTCGATTACATTACATCGAATAAAAACTAGAGACGGTAAATAATACAATAACTTAGCACATATTCGATTCATCGTCGTCGGAGGCTTCCACAGTGGCGGAGCCAAAAAGGGGGGCTAGGGGGGCTCTAAGAATTCTGCCTCCGCCCCTGCTTCCACTTCTACCTGGACGTATCCCTTGGTGTCGAGTTCATGGCGGTAATGGTCCTGGATGCTATCGTAGGAGCTCGTGGTTGGCCCTGATGAGCTCCTTCACCCGGGCAGACTGGCGGCGGCACTCTTCGGAGATGGGTCTGGACTGCATCTCCGGGGACAAGCTGGCCAGCGGCGTCGGCTCTCGCCAGGACGAACGCCACGTGCTCCGGGGGACAGTCTTGAGCACCTTCTTCGTCTTCTTCTTCCTGGTCGCCGCCGGCGGCGCCTTCATCTTCTTGGCAGATCCCTCGTCGTCGGCCTCCACAGTCCGGACGGCGAGACCAACCATCTTCTCCATCTCCGTCGCCGACCTAGCTAGGGATTAATGGCGGCGGCCGGCTGGCTCGCTTCTCGCCTAAAAAAATATTATTCCTTATATTACAGTATTATAGACTCCGCCTCCGCCTGAGTATGTCTGTCATCTGGGTACCACTCGCACTCGGCTGCATTGCATATAACGTATATGGTTTGCAGTAGCTAGTGACGACAATCTGATTGATCCGCTGTCTGATTGTGCAGGCAGGCACGTGCGTGCGAAGCGCAAATGCGATTAGAAAATTGGAGTCCTGATGATCTCAGACATGGATCAGCACGAATCACGCAGCGTTTTGCTGCCGACAACTGAGTGTAATACTAGTTTAGTACTAGGATATCACCCTTGTGTCTGATCATGCTAGATCGAGCACCTGACTGACTGTGACTGTCTGACTGACTGACACTGGCCATGAATATAACTAATCAAGTGCCTGGTTGGTGGTATGCCGGCTTCCCTATTGCAGCTTAATAGCTTACATAATATATAAGCCGGGAGGATAAACAGAACGGGACATAAGCAGAGTCATATGTGCTTGTTCATTTTTTGCGATCACCATTTTTCACACCCCGAACGGCGACACCAGCTTAAGTTTTTGGTGGCGTAGCAGTAGCTGGCGCTGAACAGTTAGTACACTCAGCACATCCACGGGCAGTAGATGCAATTCAGGCGGCATGTGAAGCCAACAGTGCCTGAAGAAGAGGACCATGAAAAAATTGGATCCGGTCGACGATCGAGCACCGTACGAAAGCAATCGGACACGGTATAAAAGTGCGGGCCCGGCCCGAGATTGATCCGTCCTGTGGTGAGTAGTAAGTTAATTCAGACTGCTTAGCTGTTTCCTCTTTCCCTCATCTCCGTTGCTTTCTGTTTCTTTTTCTTCCTGTGGGAAAGCAAAGGAAAGGAAATGATACAAACATGTCACTGGAAACAAGAGCAACTAACCCCCAAACTTATCTTGTCCATAACCTTTACTGATGAATAAGTGATGGTCTAGACACTGACGTGTCCTCTGAAACATATATAATCTTAACTCTAATTTTTATTACAATATACTATTGTAGCACACAGCAAGAGTATAACGGAATGAAAATTACATTTCGATACAAACTTACTCATAAGTATTATTTTCACACAACTACTAACTTTTGGAGTGATAAGCGATAAAACTGAATCTGTCTTGAGTCATTTGGCAAACAGAGCTACTGTGCCGAATTCTACATTTTTGTTATTGAGGACCGCAGAAATGGAGAATTCTCCGCAGACAAGCTGGACCCGGTGGACAGAGCACAGCAGGAATCCAGTTGTTTTCTGTCAAGACTAGGGATCGACGGAGGGAGAGAGAGCGAGACGCATCCAAAGCAAAACTGCAAAAGCAGGGTTTTGGGCCATCCATGAGGGTCCACTTGACTGAGTTTCTCTCTGATCACCCCGCTAGCTGCACACTCACTCCAGCACTCCACTCCATATCTGCCTGGTGTGCTTGGTTGGTTCCACGGCAGAGTAGAGCAAAGCAGAGCACTAGAGCAGAGAGAAAGAGAGGCGGCGGCTTGAACGCGCCCCGCCCGAGGAGGAAGAAAGCGAGGAAGAAATAAAACCGCTTGCTTTCCTTGTTTCCTGGAGCTTAATGCGCAAGTAATTACTCCATTATCAGCCCCACCACCAGTACCACTACCACCAAGCTGCAGCAGGAGGCGCACACTGGGAGCGGACGCAGAGCAGAGTAGAGGCAGCAGTGAAGTAGAGTAGAGTAAGTGCCAGTGCCAGCCAGTAGCATGAAGAAGGGGCACCAGCAGCAGCAGCAGCAGCTGCATTCCTCCTCTCCCGGTGGCCTGTTTCTGCCGCCCAAGCGCCGCTGCAGCGGCCTCGCCGCCGCCGTGCCGGCCCTCGTCGTCTGCTCCGTCCTGCTCCCGCTCGTCTTCCTCCTCGGCCTCCACCGCCCCGGTACGGTGTGGCGCGAGATTACCTCCCCTCGCCTCGGATCTGTGGGTGAGAGCTTTCTGGGCGGCTTGTCCCTCTAACCGTGTTGCCCTGTCTGTTCCCTGCGCAGGGTATGGATCGGAGGAGCACGCCGCGGTCGTCATCACCACCGTAAGAAGAAGCTTCTTCTCGCACCCAACAAACAACTCTACTGCATTCTCCGAGTACTAGCTAGACTTTTCATCAGTTCATCTTCCCTTGATTGATTCCCTTCTTCTGCTTAATCAGGAGTTGGCCAGTCATGGGGGGCGCGGTAATAAGCAGCATCTGGAGAATGGGGGCGCCATGAAACACAAGCTGCTCAAGGTACTGCTACCATTCCCATTCAAGTTCAACTACCACCGCTGCTACAGTGCTTACGCATTCACGCTACTGTACCACCCTTCGCTATCCTATCCCGATGACCCGACGAGACCCAAATAACTACCCGATTCCGCACCAGATTGTGCGAGACACGGTAAAAATTTATGTCAGCGACGAGGAGAATCGTACGTGGTGATTTTTTTTTACAGCTGTTTTCGCGGAAAATGAGAAATTGAATTGCTCGCGTCTCCGGATTTAGGGCGTTCATGCGCTCCGCGTGTGTGTGCGTGTTCTGCGGACGTCGGCAGCTGCGTGTTGTGACGCTTAACAGCCTACCATTCTTGTAGGTGGCAGCCCAATATTGTTTCTTTTGTGATGCCTTGCCATTCCTCCGATAAAATGTACCCAAAACTGCTGTTGCTGGCAAGATGCTCTCTTGCTGTACCTTCCAGAATTCCATTGCAGGATTCCTCTTCCATTGCTTGCCTTTTTCTTTTCTTCTTCAAACAATTGGTTGGCCTTTTCAATATTCTGCAAATCCATAGCTGAATTAAAGAGCTAGCGCAAAATATTCTTACACAGCCTCTGAATTCAGAGTGTTGCGCTAAGCATGTTATATCACTAGTGAGTAGTGATATCAAAATAGTGCATGGTTATGGATATTCACTTGTGACGTCTACCATATGTGTGTAAACTGATCCTGGCGCACATATGAGATGCACCTGGTTTTGCCTTTAAAACCGGGTGTGACAACCAAGCTGCAGGAGGCGCACACTGGGAGCTGAGCCAGACGCAGAGCAGAGCACAGGCGACAGTGGAGTGGAGTAGCCGAGAATAGGATAGGAGCATGAAGAAGGGGCACCAGCAGCAGCTGCTGCTGCATTCCTCCTCTCCTGGTGGCCTGTTTCTGCCGCCCAAGCGCCGCTGCAGCGGCCTCGCCGCCGCCGTGCCGGCCCTCGTCGTCTGCTCCGTCCTGCTCCCGCTCGTCTTCCTCCTCGGCCTCCACCGCCCCGGTACGGTGTGGCGCGAGATTACCTCCCCTCGCCTCGGATCTGTGGGTGAGAGCTTTCTGGGCGGCTTGTCCCTCTAACCGTGTTGCCCTGTCTGTTCCCTGCGCAGGGTATGGATCGGAGGAGCACGCCGCGGTCGTCATCACCACCGTAAGAAGAAGCTTCTTCTCGCACCCAACAAACAACTCTACTGCATTCTCCGAGTACTAGCTAGACTTTTCATCAGTTCATCTTCCCTTGATTGATTCCCTTCTTCTGCTTAATCAGGAGTTGGCCAGTCATGGGGGGCGCGGTAATAAGCAGCATCTGGAGAATGGGGGCGCCATGAAACACAAGCTGCTCAAGGTACTGCTACCATTCCCATTCAAGTTCAACTACCACCGCTGCTACAGTGCTTACGCATTCACGCTACTGTACCACCCTTCGCTATCCTATCCCGATGACCCGACGAGACCCAAATAACTACCCGATTCCGCACCAGATTGTGCGAGACACGGTAAAAATTTATGTCAGCGACGAGGAGAATCGTACGTGGTGATTTTTTTTTACAGCTGTTTTCGCGGAAAATGAGAAATTGAATTGCTCGCGTCTCCGGATTTAGGGCGTTCATGCGCTCCGCGTGTGTGTGCGTGTTCTGCGGACGTCGGCAGCTGCGTGTTGTGACGCTTAACAGCCTACCATTCTTGTAGGTGGCAGCCCAATATTGTTTCTTTTGTGATGCCTTGCCATTCCTCCGATAAAATGTACCCAAAACTGCTGTTGCTGGCAAGATGCTCTCTTGCTGTACCTTCCAGAATTCCATTGCAGGATTCCTCTTCCATTGCTTGCCTTTTTCTTTTCTTCTTCAAACAATTGGTTGGCCTTTTCAATATTCTGCAAATCCATAGCTGAATTAAAGAGCGAGCGCAAAATATTCTTACACATCCTCTGAATTCAGAGTGTTGCGCTAAGCATGTTATATCACTAGTGAGTAGTGATATCAAAATAGATCAACCGGCCGTATGTGGTGTGTCCAATACTTCTGATGAAACTTTCCTCAAATCTGGAAACTAGTGCACAATTAGCTATCTAGATGAACCCGCTTTGCCACGCTGATGTTTCCTTGCTTGCCTAGAACAATACAATCATCAAGAGCCTTCTGTAATAAAATGCCAGGTGTTTTCTTTTCAACCTTTGACTAACCTCCTTCCTTTTTGTAACTTTGTATGCAGGATGTTTCCAAAAAGAAGACATCTGGATCTAACGGGATTTCGGCTGGCATATCTACTAGATCAAAATCTAAGAATCTTGCTACCAAATCAAAAGCAAAGCTCAAGGGTGCTTTCTCTTTACTTGATCTGAATAATGACACCTTCAAAAGTAAAGGTGGGCATTAGGAGCATTCAAACAGAAAAACATTGCTAGTATTTTTGTTCCAAAAAGACAGTGCCAGTATCCATCTTACTGTATTCAGTGGTGTTTCAGGACCTCATATGGCGAAAAGATATCAAATGAAGGACCTATCCTCGAGATCAAAGGTAACGGACGATCTCTTTATTTTCCTGGATTTTTTAGTCGTTTAAGTTGTCCGCAACTCTGCATTTTCCGCATTTGAATAGCAGTGGGATAGACTTGAGGGCAACTCGCACAACAAATGTGAGCTCAGTTTAGCTTATGAGGCTTTAACAACAATCATTGTACCGCTCAGCATTTAAGTTCGTATTGATATAGTATTCCTTATTTGTAAAATTCCTTAGTTGTGAAATTGGTGTTACATTTAAGTTTTATGATGTAAGTAAACACATAATGTATTCATCATTAGTTCTTTAAGGCTTCAGAAAACCCAGTGATCTGTGATTATAATTTAAGGCCAATTTTTTTCAATTAGGAATTCATAACTACTTTACTTATGTACAAGAGGATTCTGAAATTGTTTTGCGACAGGATATTGCTGTAAATGGGAAAACGAACCATGGTCAAGAGACAGAGCATGAGGGGAATCCTAAGTCTTGTGAACATGAATATGGAAGTTACTGCCTCTGGTCTACTGAGCATAGGGAAGTTATGAAAGATGCTACAGTGAAGAGGCTCAAAGATCAACTTTTTATCGCAAGAGCTCATTATCCTAGTATTGCAAAATTAAAGCAGCATGAAAGATTTACACGTAAACTGAAGCAAAGCATTCAAGAACATGAACGCATGCTGAGTGACACCATCACGGATGCGGATCTGCCACCAATGTTAGTACCATCTTAGATTAAAATCTTATATGATTTTTTTTGTTTTTATAAACCGTTTTCCGCTTAACAAATGATTAATATATTGTTAGAGCAATTTACTAGCATGGCTGGGTTTCTTGTTTCAATTGACATCTGGTTTTCCTCAAGCAATGAAGAATGTAGCATAGACCATTATGATGCATGTGACTTATTTTATAAAATTTGCATTGCAGTTTACATTTGTTTATTCTGTCCTCGAATTGTTTCTGAAGGTAATGGCTGCTTGATCTTTTCAGACTTGCAAAGAAGAAAGAGAAAATGGAGCACACAATTGAGAGAGCCAAGTCTTGTGAAGTGGGATGCTCTAATGTCGAACGGAAACTTAGGCAGTTACTTGATATAACTGAAGATGAAGCTTATTTCCATAAAAGGCAGAGTGCACATCTGTATCATCTTGGTGTCCTGACTATGCCCAAAACTCACCATTGTTTGAACATGAGATTGACATTAGAATATTTCAAATCTGGATCAATTCACATGGACCAACTAAATAATCAGAAGCTTGAAAGTCCTACCTTCCATCACTATGTAATATTTTCCAGAAATGTACTTGCAGTTTCAACGACTATTAATTCAACAGTTTTGAACTCCCAGGTATACTGTTACTCTGAAATAACAGAAAGGTTTTGATATATCCGTCTAATTGCTAACTCATGTACTATAACACATTTCAGGATTCTGGCAGCATTGTTTTCCATTTGTTCACTGATGCGCAAAATTTTTATGCGATGAAGCATTGGTTTGACAGAAATTCATACTTGGAGGCTACTGTGCATGTAACTAACATTGAGGATCATCAGAAGCTCCCAACGGGTGCAGATTCACTTGAGACGCAACAATTATGGCCTTCAGAGGAATTCCGTATTACAATCCATAATTATTCTGAACCTTCCCAGAGGCAGATGAAAACTGAGTACATATCTGTTTTTGGCCATTCACATTTCCTGTTGCCAGACCTTCTTCCTAGCTTGAATAGAGTTGTTGTTTTGGATGATGATTTGATTGTCCAGAAAGACTTGTCATCCCTGTGGAACCTTGATATGGATGGTAAAGTGATCGGTGCTGTCCAGTTCTGTGGAGTTACATTAGGACACTTGAGATCTTATATTGCTGAACATAGTTTCAACTCCGATGCATGTGTGTGGTTGTCTGGTCTGAATGTCATTGAATTGGGAAAATGGAGGGACCTCCGCGTCACCAGTTTATATGATCAATCACTCCAAAAGGTCAGTAGAACTCACCATTCCCCTCAGTCCTATCTAAAGGATTCGCATTGAGTTGTCAGTGCTTTTCTTAAGAAATTTTTGTTTGGTTTTCTTGTAGTAGCTCTAGTGCTATCACAGTCCTATCTAAAGGATTCACATTGAGTTGTCAGTGCTTTTCTTAAGAAATTTTTGTTTGGTTTTATTGTAGTAGCTCTAGTGCTGTCTTCCTTTTCCAGACAAGTTCCTCCTGCGCTACTGAAAGTTCTGAAGTTCCCTTACATGCCACTGGTGTCTCAGTGACATGTGGGCCCAAAGGGAACCGTGAAATTTCAGTGGCGTATTGGGAATTATTCCCTTTTTCTAATGGTCTGCTTATCTTACATATGCCATCTTCTGATGCGCTACATATGCCTTTTTTATAGTTGCAAAAGGAGAGGCTGACATCACAGCGACTGAAAACACTCCCTGTTAGTATACTTGCCTTTCAAGATCTGATATACCCTTTGGAAGACAGATGGGTTCAGTCAGGCCTTGGACATGATTATGGAATTAGTCGAGACGATATGGAAAAGGCTGCTACTCTACACTACAATGGTGTCATGAAACCTTGGCTTGATTTGGGGATACACGATTATAAAAGCTACTGGAGGAAGTACTTGACGACAGGGGAGAAGTTCATGACAGAATGCAACATTCACTAATTAGCAGCGACATGAAATTCAGCAAACACACTTTTGGTCATTTAATTTAAACCACAGATCTCGTGGAGTTGCTCTAACAACAAGGTTATGATGAACAGATAATCGCCCGAGTCCTGCAGATGACCCAAATACATCCTATGGAGATAATACTCGAATTCCAAAAGGACTGATCAAGATAGGGGTCGATTCTTTCACCCGTTTGTACGTGGTTGGACGACCTTTTTCATTTGTGGCTTGGAATTGCAAAAGTGCAGTTCCTTTGCTGCTCATATTTTGTATAAAATGTTTGATGCTATTCTTTTGCTCACTGTACAAGAGCAATACTAAGGCAAATGTTAACCGTGGCATACCCTATACAGGGAACAGCAAATGATGCGTGAATTAGAAAGTAGTCGCATGAAATTCTTTGCCATAAGGATTGCTGTTATTATTGTGGGGTTCTGATGTCCCATTGACGCTAATGGATGGTTGTTTGTTCTGCTCAATGGCATTCATTTTTTGGGTTAGGATATTTTTGTTGTACGAATCTCATTTGTTTCTCTGAACGAATGAGAATTCAGATGGATGTGCCTAACAGAATTTGGATTGTGTCCGGCGACAAAGCACATCAAACAAAAAAAGAAAGGAAAAAGTCCAAATTACTCCCCTCAAGTATAGCGAAAGTCCAGATAACCCCCTAAACTATGTTTTGGTTTAATTTACCCCCTAAACTATGTTATTTAGTCCAACCTACCCCTTATCATAATTTGTCTTTTTTGTTTCTCTATACATAAGATGAATTTTAATTTGAGACTTTGCAGGGAGGTAGTGAACATCATAATCTATATTAGAAAATATTTTATAAATTTTTCATCACTACTTTCTATATAATATTGTATTTTAAGGATAATTTTATTGTTAAATATATTACCC
>OAMR01000314.1:1504315-1521535 GCA_900205405.1 Echinochloa crus-galli
CTTGTGCATGAAGAAACAAAAAAGACAAATTGTGTTAAGGGGTAAATTGAACCAAATAACATAGTTTAGGGGGTAAATTGAACCAAATAACATAGTTTAGGGGGTAAATTAAACCAAAACATAGTTTAGGGGGTTATCTGGACTTTCACTATACTTGAAGGGAGTAATTTAGACTTTTACCAAAAAGAAACAGTATTCTTTGAGACTTGCATAACTGTCATCTTGTATTCTTGGTGGCCATGCCTGGAACATATGCCGTCATAGCTCAGCATGTTAGGGTCCTCAAAACAATCTGTCAAAATACACAGGATATATCAGCAAGGTCTGAACATTCAGTTGGATTCACCATTCACCTCTGATATGTAGCTAAAGGGCAACTCTTATATGATCCATGCACTCTGTCAGGACCTCATTGCTATCTCGAACTATAGTCTCAGATGAAGGCATGTAAACAGTGCCTGTTCTACCTAGAGAGTGCACTGTGAAGCTTCAGGTAACAGAGGATAAACTTTACTTCTTGTGGTGTCACAAGCCATGAAGCTTGGGACCATTAGGGTGATGGCCTTCCAGGGGACACCTACAGTGCTTCTGCAACTCCAGGTACCTCTCCATGTCAAACTTCTGCGCAGCGCAAAGCTTTCTCTGCCTCGACAAAAACATCCTCTCCATAAAGTCCTGATACGTTGGGTCCCTTGAGGTGATGAGGAAATAGGCATAGCCAACAAGCAGGCCAGAAGCAGTAGTGAAGAAGGCGATCGGCTCCATCACATCCCATGAGAATTCCCAAAATGTGAGGCGGAAGAAGAGACCAACTTGGCACATGAACAAACCTAGGCCAGACCATAGGATACGCCGAACTTGCTTGTGCGCTAGCTTGTCAATCCCTTCCTTCTTTTCCTGAAGCTGCTTGAACTCCTCTTTTCTCGGATCATTCTCTGGTCCAAGCGCCAGGGGCACAGCTCTTCTTACCAGGTCCACCACCTAAAAAGGTCAATAATCAACCAATACAAGATTCAGTCAGAAAATTACACCAAGGCTCCTTTTGCCCATCTTGGGACCTATGTAAGGAAAACCATTGACTCTTACTAAATAGGATTATATGCATTATTTTCACTGTCAAGAATAGCAAAACTGCCGCAGTGTCGCTTTCCTACAGGCCACAGCTGAAAGCAACAGGAAAAAAAATCTCACGCTGATGATGCAATCCTTGTTGGATAAAATTTTAGCCTTTATTGATGTAGTGTCTACACTTACACTCAAAGAATAAAGTAGCACCTTATCTCAGGTGGATGCTTAGATACTTTTATTGCTATGGACGACACAAACAAGATTCCACTTTTCTTCTGAGATCACTGCATGGTCTTTGTTCTGACCAGGGTAGGTGAAGAACAAACAACAGTTGAGGAGGACCGGAGGCTATACAATCGAATTGCAATTACTAGCAATGTGGACATATAACCATCCTACATTGAATCTGTACTGTACATACCGTAATTAAATCTACATGTTGATCCTATGGTACATCAGCCAACTGCTTCCGCGCATTCCTGAGAATTCAATGTGCATCTTGACCTATGTCACCTCGTGATTGTAATTACACCCAACACTTTTTTCCCTTGGTATTGTGGTAACTGATGCAAGAGCACCATTGCGCAAACAGGACTAAAAATGCACTTGGATGACCAGTTCATCTCGAACAGTAGAGGGATATTGAAACAGCCGAGCAGGGTAATTTATTGCTGTGGGAATTTGAATGGATTTTGGTTTTTATAGTGGATGGGATTTATGGATTATAAGTTCCATCTGTAACTGAAACAGGCCGGTAAATGGGACGTATCCGAATCTGAATCCAGAACAAAACCGTGACGAGAGCAGCAAAGCCGTTTCGTAGGGCTAATAAAGAGATGCAGGTGACTTAATCTTATACACATCTAGATGTGTATAAGAGACAGGAGGAGGAGGGCGTAGGAGGAGGCGGCGGCGGTGGGCGGGGAACGGGAAAGGGAGTGGGGCGGCGAGCGGCGGAGGAGGAGGCGGGAGGCGGCCGCGCGGCACAAGGACATGGTGGTGGTGTTGGTGGAGGAGCGGCAGCAGGCGGTGCGGTGGCCGGAAAGCTCGGCCGGCTTACCGGACTAACTAGTAGTCTGTCTAGTGGTAAAATGACGGCCTTGGTGGGCTTATGGGCCGGGACAGGATGGCGACGCTTTTCCTTTTTTTTTTCTTTTTTACCCTCCTACGTCCTACCTCGCTCGTGGAAATTAAAAAATACGTAGCAAAAAAGAAAATGGAAGGGATACAGTAGGACGCCCAGATCGCTAGTGGAGATTGTTTTTCTTTTTCTTTTGGCACGTGTTTGAGCTGACGATGATTCTTGGTGCTGGTGGATGGATTTTGATGCGCTCTGTTTGGGTCCTTTTGCACGCGAGTGACATTTGGGGGTGTTTAGTTTCTTGAAAAATTTCAAGGTAAAAAGTGGAGTAAAAAAGTCACATCGGTAGCACTTTTCATTTATTTGTGATAAACATTGTCCTGCAATGACCTAACTAGCCTTAAAAGATTCGTCTCGTCGTGTACATCAAAACCATGTAACTAGTTTTTTTATTTAGTACTCCATGCATTAGGAGAGAGATTTGATATGATAGGTGAATAATGAAGTTTGAAGAGATAATTTTTAGAAGTTTGATGATGTGACCGAGAGCTGCATTGGTCTCCCGAATCCATGTCCTCGTTGTTTTCTGCAATGAAAGGCTCGAGAGGCAAGTTCCGGTGTGGACTTGTTTGCCTTCGAGCTAGGCGACGACGTGCAGTCCACGGCGGCACGCAGGCTGCACAGCCATTTTGCGGTGGCTAAAATATAATAATATATAATTGTCCTTTTTCTTTTCTTTTCTTTTCTTTTCTTGAGAGATGGAAAAGAAACAATATAGGCTTGCCTTCAAAACGATGAACAAAACAGGCTCGGTGTGGGTTCTCGTGGATTACGGAAGAAAGGGCCGGCCTGGTGGGCCAATGAGCTTCAGCCCGTATGCGTTTCAAGCCAGGCCCACCATCTCATGGCCGCCCGCACGGGCCGCACCGCAGGAGAGGAGGGCAGGACTGCAGCAGCTGCATGAGGACAAAACTCATTCAAGGACAGACAAAGGCACCTTGGTTGCTACAGTATATCCAAAGATTTCGTTCTAAAAAAAACAACCCAAGATTTCTCGGTTGGGATTCCAACATGAGACATGCCGTCACCCACTATAACTATCGCTTGACGTCCCAATCAAATCACCTTTGGAAGAGAGGCATGGAGAGTGTTAACGAAGTTGCCATGAAGGATTAAGATAGGGAAGCCACTTGGCTACATGCTTAGAATTTTGGTTTAATTGATGTTTGAATCGACTCGAAAACGGTGGATGAGGACCACAATATACCTAACCCTACACACCGGGGAAACCTCATCCACCATCAGGTCACGCTGCCTCCTAAGGAATCCTTCTAAACTCAAGACCACCACTGTGGTTTTGGCAACTCTTCCCCCAATGGCTTTGGGCATGTCCAACAACTACGCCCGACTATCATAATCACCCAAAAAACCATTCACAGCTTTTCTGCAAGTCCAAGGCTGAGTTGAGCAACAAAGGTTTAGAGAGACCAGTGTTTCCCCATGCTGCTGACCTCGTGTAGTATTTCCTCCAAGAGAACAAGAGACAACAGGGTGCGGTTTCTGCTGTGAGAAAAGGACTGGTCATTTGGAATGCTGGGCCCTGAGACAGGAAAAGAGAGGGAGGGCAGGGCACAAAGGCTTTGTAGGATAGAGGAGCCATCCCCAATCATGGCAACAAGTCCATTTCTGTCTGCTCTCTAGGAATTCTTTGGGTTTGTTTGCCTCCGTCAACCTCTCTCATGTCCACTCTATAATGAGCAAGCAGCATGTTATCAGAGGATAATCCTGCAAATGGCATGACTTGGCCCCTGTGTCTGTGGGGGCAAAATGCTTTGATGAAGCATTACATTATTGGCTGATAACCCAGTTTAGAAATGTGACTAGGAAGCCAGGTAAGCCATTTCCTAGTACTAATAACAATTCCTTGTTGCCGTACTTCTGATCGCGACAACATTTGTAAACTAAACAATACACAACTAAGCAGTTGCATTAACAATGCACAGAGAGGTAGTTCTGAGTGAGCAAGATGAGCATAAAACAAATAGCACTGGCAAACAACTAGTGAAGTGGGATTGCTTGATGGCGATGGTGAACTAACAAAATACCTCCATGTTCTCACTTGTGGAATGTGATTGGGGAAGGAAAAGCAATAAGGATGTGTAGCTCATATCATGCCATGGGCCCATGGCTAATTGGTCAAAATGTCCAGGAAACAAGAATTGACAAGCTGATGAACCTCATGGAAGAAAAGGTGAAACTGATGTTAAAAGTAAACAATGCATAGCCAAACAAAAAAGGTGAACTCCACTACAACGCCTCATGCAAGATTAGATTCAACTTCTACTCATTTATGGAGAAATAGGAAAACTTTCATAAAAAGTGCCTCCATCTTCTCTGCAAGAATCTAAACTAACCCACAAAAAGAGCACCCGGCCGGTAATGTACTTTATGGTCAAGGGGTCTTTTTATAATGAACCAACAGGGATTATTAGCACATGAAGATGAAAATTAGGAGTGATTGGCCAGATTGGTGAAGATGATCGACCGCTGAACAAAATCTACCATGAAACTAAGCTTATATCAGTAAATATGACGGTGAAGGCATTTAGCAATCAGTGGTCAGAAAAGAGGAAATGTTTCCATTTTCTCAGAACTGACAAAATTGAGCAGCTACCTAAGATCTGGGCAAGAACCTCAAGTAAGATCTAATAGTAATAGTAGTAATGCTTTAACTCTGTAAATTTGCTCGCGTGGGGTCTGAATTGGGCGCCAAGCAGATGCAGTGAGCAGGCAAAGATCCTTCCATCTAGCTTCAGAGCATCATTCTCCTCCACGAGCGTGTACCCGCCGTAGGCGAAGTCGCGAACATGCCAAGCAACAGCGACTGTGTACCGTGTGCGAGCCTTACCAGAGATGAAGAAAATGAGAGAGGGTTGGTCGAAGGGTAAATTGACAAAAAAAAATGGGTGTTGCAATGTCAGAAAACAGGAAAACACTCAAGTGAGATCAAGAAATCCATGTATTCTCCAATGTAGCTCTTCCTCTCTGATTGCCAAAAGCAGCACATGGTATGGTACGGGATGCAACCATCTCCATCACCATCAGCAAACGAAACCACTGCATTATTGCAGCTACTAGATCTTCCCCGAACGGGTTTATCACGTCCAACAACCACGCCCCGACAATCATCATCATCCCCCAAAATCAGCCTAGCTTTTGCAGGTCCAAGGCTGAGCTGAAGCAGCAACAAGCCTAGCTCTTTCCAACCTGCTGACCTGCCAAGCCAAAGCCAGTAGGCACTACTGGTACGAGTACCTTTCTACAAGAGAACAAGAGACAACAGGGCACGGCTTCTGCTGCGAGAAAAGGACTTCTCATTGCGAGTAACACTGGGCCCCTGGGACAGCAAAAGATAGGGAGAGCAGAGCATAAAAAGTTTGTAGTAGTAGGAGAGAGACCCGTGCCCCATCATGGCAATTGGCAATTGCCAATGGCAAGAGAGGCAGCAAGTTTCATTTCTCTCCCAAAGGACTGTGCTTTGCCTCCCTCAGCAACTCTGTCATATCCAGCACTCCATAATGAGCATGGAACATGTTATCAGGGAGTAGGAATAGGACAATCCTGGAACGGGCATGAGAGGTGGGGCAGATGGCTTTGATGAAGCCTTGAAGGTGATGGTTTCTTACAAGACTGGCTGATAACCCAGTTTGGAAATGTGAATAGGAAGCAAGCTAATGTAACAAGGCAGGTACTGTGACTGCAACAAACAACACTTTCTTCCTGCCCCACTTTCATTCTCAACAAATTTAAACTAAACAAAGCAACAAAACACCAGTTTGAATGACGTGACACCCCAAGAATGAAGCAAAAAAGAATCAGCGCCACTGGTGAAGTGGGATTGCCTGATGGGGATGGTGAACTAACAAAATAATACACACACAAAAATAATACTCACTACAGCAACCTGACCTGCATTAGTTTAGGAGAGAGGACACGGATCAAATCTCATCCGTCAATCATCATGCAGAAGCCAATTAGTTTTTTTTATTTTTGGGACAAAACAGGAGGGGCTACCCCCTACTGATTAAATCAGAAACCAATTAGTCAAGATGTCCAGGAAGGAAGAATTGACATGCTAATGACTTCATGGTGGAAAAGGTGAAAACGATGTTAAAAGTAACCAAGCATATCCACACAAGCATGGGTGAAGTCCAGTAAGAAAGATGACCTTGACATTGCAACATAAGATAAGATTTAGCTAGATGAGGTAATAACCCAGAAGGCAAGAATCAGCAGGGACTATTAAACATGACTTACAGTGATCAAACATGGATTTATGATGCCATTGATCCAGCCACATATCTTAGGTAAACACATCCCTAGCACTTACTTCACCCAAAAAAGAAGCATGGCTTGTGTTGAACTGCTTGAACTTCCCAACTTCTAATGTTTTCTGGACAAAAAGAGGAACACTTTCCTGAAAGTACCCCCCACCTTCTGAGCAAGAGTTTACAGCTAGGAAAAGAGGGCCAGACATTGTGCTGACATCTAGATGAGAAATTAATCAAGATGAGAAATTAGGGACTGATTGTCAAGACTGGTGAAGATGATCGACTGCCGAACAAAATCTACCATGAAACTAAACTAAGCTTACATCAGTAACTATCACTGTGAAGACATCTACTAGCAATTAGTGATCAGAAATGTTCCCATTTTCCTAATCTCAGAATTGACCAAATTGAGCAGCTAGCTAAACAGGCAAAAGATCTGGGCAAGAACCCCAAGTAAGCTCTAGTGGTAATAGTAACGCATTCTCTCTGTAAAAATTGCTCTGACTTTTAACGGCATGGGGTCTGAATTGGGCGCCAGGCAGATGCAGTGAGCAGGCAAAGATCCTTCCACCCGAGCTTCAGAGCACCATTCTCCTCCACGAGCGTGTACCCATCGGAGGGGAACATCCCCAGCAGCAGCGACGCCTGCGCGGCGGCGCTGCCAGCAAGCGACGCCGAGCGGAACCCTGACTGCGCGAGCTTCTCGCGCCAGCTCCCGAACTTGACGTCGCTCACGGCGAGAACGTTGCGGATCTCCCTGGACAACAGCTGCTGCTCCACGACGTGTCGCTCCGGGCTGTCCTCGCCGTAGCTCGCGTCCAGGGAGTCGAAGAGCGCCGAGTAGTAGTGGATAGCCTCCACGAAGCGTGCCAGGAAGGAGCCTGAGTGGCTGAGGTCCTGCTCCACCATTGTCACCACCTTGGGAGCCAGCCTGCAAATCCGTGGTCCACGGAGACGTACAGACAGCATCAGTACGAGCATTTCGTGGCCATTAGTCATTAATTAGATGCTGCTGTCAAGGACAAGATTGAGGCAGCAACACTTAGCATTCTAATGATGCATCAAATCAGGGACATTGCAGTTTAACTAATGTTTCCCCTAAAGTACATGCTAGTGACAGAAGTGTAGCAGTCAATCAAATGGTAGAGATGAGAGAGATAAAAGCTAACACCTCTGCTAAGCGTTAGAGCTTAGCTTGGGCTTGGCGATCTGTTAAGAGATGACAATGGTTAGTAGAAGATGACAATTATTCCATCCAGTAATCATGATTCTGGCACTTGGAACTAGAAAGTTTAAACCTTTTGGCATGGAAAGTTGGCCATGATGATAAGAAGTTTCAGCTGCTCGTCCTAGTGATCCACTAACCAAATTCAAGCGGCATCTTTTGTGGGTGGTTCTGGGATCACCAAAGACCATGGAAGAGATCATCTCAAAAGCATGGCAAAGATGCAACCTTTTTAGCCTAGAAAGTTGGCCATCATGACTAGTAAACTTTTGGAGCTCCAAAGCGCTATTTTTTATACCAGTACGTATAAACCGGCGTTGTGTTGTTGTACTAAGGATGTACTGGGATTGATGCCTGACGTTCTTTAGCCGAAATGTGACATTTGGTTAACTGAAAAGTGTTTGCTGAAAAGTAGTCATGATGGTAGAAGGATTTGACATGGAAGCAAGCCATGGCGCACTCCTCCTACCTTTGGATGAGCCAGAGCGTGTTGGGGTCGGAGCCTGTGACATCGTAGAGCGAGTGGTGGAGCCAGTGGACGGCGACGGCCTCCCGGCGCGTGACGCCGAGCTTCTCCGGGTCAACATTGCCGGCCTTCTCCGCGACGGCGCAGAACTCAAAGGGCAGCCCCAGCGTGTCGGCGAAGTCGGAGAGCCTCTTCCCCGTGGCCTCGAGCGCCTCCATGGAGGCTCCGAGGCCGGTGAGCCTGACCCTGGGCGGGCCGCCGGGGCGGGAGGCGAGGATGTGGAAGAGGCCCGGCCACTGCAACCCCTGCATGATGTCGAGGTCGATGATGTGGACCCGGTCCTCCCTCTCGAAGGCCTCCTGGATGGCCTGGTTCGCCGTGAAGTGCGAGAACTTGACGAAGGGGCTGATGCCGTTGAACACCTGGAACGCGGCGGCGACGCGGCCGTGGAGGCGCGCGGCGGCGGGGGACGCCGGCGGCAGCGGCGCGTAGAGGCCGAGGCAGGAGCTGACGAGGCGCGCCGACATGGCCTCGGCGAAGTAGGCGGCGACGCGCTGCGTGGAGGTGCCGAAGGGCGTGGCGAGCTCGGCGATCTCCAGCAGCGTCTGGTGCGCGTCGTCGAGGTTGTCGGCGTTCACGGACTCGGCGCACTGGAGGAGCAGCGTCAGAAGGTGGAGACCCTCCTCGTCGCGCTGCTTCCGCCGCTGCTCTTCTTTTCTCCCCTTCGCGGCCGCGGCAGCCTGGGCGGCGGCGGCGGCGGCTGCCGCGGCGGTCTCCTCTGCCGTCGGGGGCTTGGGCGACGGCGGCGACGGATTGGGCTCCTCCTGCTGGGGCTCGTGGCGGCGCTTTTCTGGAAGTTGGGGAGGAGGAGGGAGCGCCGGGGCGGCGGCGGCGGGCGGCGGGGCGGTGTGCAGGAGATGAGCCGGAGGAGGATGCGGGAGCGGCGGCGGAGGTGAGGGGTCGGCGGTGAGGAGGGAGCGGAGGCGGAGCTCGAGGAGGGAGGCGAGGCCGGGGTTGCAGGGGTGGATGATCTCGCGGACGTTGTGGATAAGCTGGGTGATGGAGACCCCCGCGCCGCCGCTGCTGCCGATGATGTCGCGGATGATGCCGTCCACCCACGCCGTCGTCGACACGTCGCCCGCCTGCTGTTGCTGCTGCTGGTGGTGGTGGTGCGCCGCCGCCGCCGCCGCGTGGGGGACATCCACCACCGCGTGGTGGTGCTGCTGCTGCTGGTGCTGGAACGCGGGGAGGTGGAGCTGGGTGGGGAGCGCGGGCAGCTGCGCGCTGGCGGCGGCCGGCTGGTGCGGCGGCGGGCCAGCAGCACCAGCGGCGGCGGTGACGTCGGAGAGGTCGCCCGTGACGTGGCGGCGCGGCGGAGGGAGGTCCATGTCGGGCGGCGGGGGGCGCTTGCGGACCATGGCGGATTGGTGGTCTAGGTGGTGGAGGTAGTGGAGGAGGGAATGGTCTTGGCCTTGGCCGGAGGAGGGGAGGTGAGGGGAGGGGGGGAGCGGCGGCAATAAGGAGGAGTGGGAGGTGGAGGTGGTGGCATGGGAATAAGGGGAGGCCGTGGATGCGGCGGAGGAGGACGAGGGGAAGAGGAGGAGGGAGGAGGAGCCCATCTACAAACGCCAAGAGGAAGCCGCCGCGCGCATGGCGATCAGCAGCTCAGCCTCAGCGTGGGGAGAGGGAGGGAGAGCCCGGCCAGCGTGTGTTTTGGCGGCGCGCGGCGCGGCGCGAGATGCAGTCCAAGAGTGTGTGCTGAGGTGAGGAGAGATGGATCGGAGGAGATGAGTGGAGTAGGAGCACAAGACGCGGTAGACGGAGGAGTAAAGAGGAAGACGCCGCTGGGAGACGAACAAGCACAAGGGGTTTGGATTAGCAAACGGAGCCCTGCCTGCCTAATTTATGGAGCCGCGCCAGTAGTTGGAGGATTAGCTTGCCTCTCCCTCGGCCTCCGTGCTTACCTCATTTTCTTATCGACACTTTTGCTACCACTCTATTTTAAGTTCTTAACAATATAGTATCGTCGTAAAAAAAGATACTAATTTATATTCTGATAAAAAGCAAAGTTATCACTAATTTCTATTTTCACACATTCAAACCAATGTATTTTCATCATGTACAGCAGGTGGGGTTGTTGGATTTTTGGCTCATCTCCTTCGGTTCCGCTTTTCACATGATGTTAAAAACTATTTTTTATGTGACTTAATATACCACGAAGGGAGATTAGTAGAGCAGTTTATTGAAGATTTCGAGTTTCTTTTATTTTACTTTAATTTTCATCTCTTCTCTTGGATATATCAGGTCTTTCTGATGTCTTGGCTACATGTTCACTTATTGGAATATGTGCTTTTATTTATTTGAGAAAAAATAAAAAAACATCATACATGTATAATTTGATTTTTTTATATAGTAATAGTACAATTGAGTAATTCAGAAGATATTTAGGGTTATCTGTTTCCATAATGACATATGTTGGCGATTCATATGCAAATTTATGTGGTTCCTTTAATCAATAATGAAATATTATGTAATATTAGGTGGTTGAAAACTACTGTTTACAACCTTCTCAGTAACACAATTTATCTCCTCCTTACATCCACACGACCACACACTCTCTTCTAGGTCCTCCTTTGCCTCAATAATCTCCCCTCACCACTTAACCTTTTATGAGTCCTTATCGTGCGCGATCTACTACTTCAATTCCTTGTGGTTCATCCCTAAAGCCCTCTGTGTCCCTTTCAATAAAGGACTAAGAAAATAAAATGATCAAATACCGTTGGAATGGAAAGACAAAGGTTCATCAAGAGCCTAAAACATAGCTCCCCATCGACACTGGACTATCAATATGGTGTGAAGGTTCTCCATTTTATTTAATGTTGATGGCCAAAGAACTAAACTAGAATTAATTGACCTAGACAAATATAAATGGATTTGGAACAACTTCAGCGGACCATCTAAACAGCCTCTATCTTCAATTTATAGGGCTTGGTAAAAAGTTGAACTCCAGTAGAATCTCTATTTTAGAAAAAAACTATAAATCCACACCCTTACTATCCATTTATTTGGGGGTCATTTATTCATGAGGGTTGTTGTTGGAGTTAGTGCAAGTTTTGGCACCCTCGAGAAAAATAGAGGCAGTCCAATTTGGAGTTTACTACTAGAGCTGCTCTTATATATATAATTTGATGTAGTAGCTAGTTGTTGTTAGCTTTGGAAAAAAAAATCCCCAACGCACACAAAAGGCCATGGGCAAAATTTCGGTTGCATGTTACTTTTTTGTGTTAAAGCTAAGTGGTTGCGCGTATCACTACTCGATGTCTTTGACTGAAGTTGTTGACTAGTTCTCGTTTACTGAAACGTTGGTGATCTCAGCCTTGGGGAGAATCCTAGCTACTCCACCAGATTTGCACGCCGCGACACTAGTGTACGCAGGAGGTCGAGATGTTGTTGTCTACGGGGCTTTTTGGCAAGTCTGGTGTTGAGCTGCTTTGGCCACGTATTCTTGTTTTGACCATGGCATATATGGCTGATGAATCGATCATCAACTCTCTTCCTTACGGTCGGCGTGCAGTGAGCCACGAAATGCATGCACGGCGAAGAAGAGGGATCGATAGATGAGCGAGTGTATATGCAGCAGCTATAGGCAAGGAAGTGAGATTATTCTCTCTGATCGATCGATATATCTGGTGGCGTCTCCATCGTTGGCCGGCTTTGTTTCGCTGTCAGCGCGATGGCCAAAGCCCAAGGCCAAGCGTCCGTCGTCATCGTCTAGTCGGCATGGGAAGAATACGGGGTGCGTGCCGTTGCGAGCGGCAACCGAGCTCGATCCCCCGGCCCGGTTCTTTCGGCTTTATTTTGCTGTCGCCTGTAGTCATCTCTTGGATCTCTTTCGTCTTTACAAAGTGTTTTTCGACCATTCTTTTGTTTCACGATCGAGAAAACGGTACAATCGAGAGGTTGTTGCCCAATATATATATATATCACCACTTCTAGCATTTACCATGAATAATGTAACGGCTGACTGACAGAGCCGAATGGACTTTTTTGATATACGAATAATTGTGCTTGATTTACTAATGAACAGCTTTTTTGCTATAAAACGAATCATACAATGGCGCACATTGCTGAAACATCTACCCTCCGACGCTATCATATCCCACTCTATTTTTATTAGATCGAGTCAACGCCTGGGTTTATTTGGCCAAAAAGAAAAACAATAATGGCTGACTTGCACTGAAAGTCGAAACTGGAGAAAATAGGACACTGTACCACCAAAGTGAGCATTGGCAATGTTTTGTCTGTGGGGACTTGAAAAGGTGCAACAATCATGCTGGATTGCTGATGGTTACAGTTTGTTCCGGAGTTAGCCGATGGCACGCTGGTGGTGGTTTGCAGGACCCCATCCGCAATTCATGCACGTCAATTGATGGATGGATCGGCAAATGCATGCGTGGATGGACGTGGACCCTGGCTGCTCCGATCCAGTCAGTACCATGTGCCCTTCGCTCCGATCCACCTACAAGTCCAATTTTGAAGAGGATGTTTATGTTTGCATTAGTGTAGTTAATTTACACAAGCCAGATTTTGAGCCTTGACTCTCGGCCTCCGGGATGCTGTTTATCATCAGTCAAGTGTTAGCACTAGTAGAGTAGCAGTAATAGATGGAGGGATTCGTGAAAAAGGCTGCATGCAGGTGAGTGCATCGTGGATTGGACCCCGGCTTTCCAGGGGTGTCTTCACTTGCATGCATGTGTGGCCTAGTTTCTGCTTCTCTTGCCGGGATGCGAAAAAAGGGTCTCGCCTTTTCTTGCCTACCTTTTCGTCACTTGCGCCGCCCTTGTTCTTCTCACTGCACTGCGTGCTTCCTCATGTGCATGCTTGCATTTCCACGCACGGCCGGCCATGGCCATGGAGACGACATGCATGGAGCCGAGTGTGTCTTGATCATCCTTGTTTCCCTCCATCGATAGACGGAGTCAAATGCTAGCTGTTCCTATCCTATATGCTGGTTGGCAGTCTATATACTGGCACTAGCTAGCATTTGGTCACAATGAGAAATTACATGTACAGTAGCAATGTAGCACAAATTACCACTGACCGTGATCGAGTTCCTAATTTCAGAGAAAATAATGTAATTGCATGTCAAAGCTAGGGAAATGCATGCAGCAAATCCTCTAGCACACAGCAAAGAGGATCACGCTGTGGCCAGGCAAATGGACAAGCCCGTGCAAGTTTGGCTCGTGGGCGTACGTAACGTACGTACTATTGGTGTGGTTGAATCGGCGTGTTGCCTGAGGTCTGAGCTGAGCAGCTTCCCTCTGGCCTCTGCCGCGCCATTAACTTGGCTGAAGCTGCAGCCATGCGCTGCTCATCTGAGACGAGCTCGCTCCGGTCAGACAAGCCGCTGCAAGCCTGAAATCTCACTCAGGTCTTGTTTAGATCCCAAATTTCACTTCTAAATTTACTATGTAAAAAGAAGATTCTCCGTCACATCAAAATATCATAACATGCATGAAGCATTAAATGTAGATGAAATCAAAAAATAATTACACAGTTTTGTTGTGCTCTGCGAGACGAACATTTTGAGCCTAATTAATCAATTTTTGGACAATTTTTCACAAATATAAACGAAATGCTACAGTGACACAATGATTACGAAGTGACATCATACTTCCAAATTCACCCTCCCAATTCTAACATCTAAACAATGCCTCACTGTTCACTGGGTTCAAGGGGGCGCAGGCGGCGCCGCGGCACGGCAGGCAGCTCAATTATTACAATTTACAATTACTCCCCCTCCACTGATCTTGTGCACCTCTCGATCCTCCTGCCACTGCCATGGTCTCCTTCCCTACAGAGAGGGCTACAGGCACGCAGCAGGCACGACTCTGGGCTGTCCCGCTTCATCAGCTCAATTCCTTTGTAATCTTGTCCATAATTTTCCATTTGGATATATTCTGTTCTGGGACCCCAATTTAAACGGACAAGACCATCAGCAGCTGTCCGTCCAATTGTGCATCCATGCATGCATCACAAGGGAACAGACGAATAGTGCTCGATTTGTAGTAGTACCAAACAGTGCTCGATTCCGTAGTCCGTGATTGAATATCACGGGTTTTTGCCCCTATCACAACATTGCAATCAAGATCTTCTCTGTTGCTCACTGGTATGGCGCCTCATGTACAGTGTTGCTCTTCCACAATCAATACTGTGAAATACAGTAGCAGGACACACACTAATTAATTAAATTTGATCAGGACTGTGAATTAATGCTAACACATGGTGCATGTGTCGTCGTCTACTGCACCACACTGTAATCTGGACTTGTGGAGTTTTGCCTGCCGGGTCCGCCTCTTCATTTTCCAGACTGCAGAAGCTCAACGCTCAGGACTGTACCTGTCTGTGGAACGCGCACCTTCAACCATTCTCTGGACAAGTGTTAACTCTTCGGTCTGAATTTTGAATGAAAGTGGTTAAGGCTGTGTTTAGTTCCCATCCTATCACCAAAATTCCCAAAATTCTCTCTTCAAACATCACTATCCACCTATCACATCAAATCCCTCTCCTCATACATGGAACACTAAACGTGGGTAAATAAGAAAACTAATTGCATGGTTTTGATGTACACGACGAGACGAATCTTTTGAGCCTAGTTAGGTCATGATAGGACAATGTTTACCACAAACAAACGAAAGGTGCTACAGTACGCTACAGTGTCCGATGTGACTTTTTTCTAAACTTTCTCCTACACTTTTTGGAACTAAACACTTCACCTAACGTAAAGTTATGGACATGAGTAAACGCTTCATCAGGTTCTGCCACTCTAGGTACTACAATAGCAGTTTGTACCTGCATTATTCCTCTATTTCTATATAGATTATTGAAATAATGCGAAACATCATCTTTCATGGTTTAGCAAACGATGAAAAATACTACCTCAATCAATGTCGGATGTGTACTGTTTTTTTTTAAGCAACAAATCTATGTTTCTATCATTTTTCTAGTTCATTATGTTGCCGGGAAGGCTTTCGAAAGAATCTTCCATCGATACTTACGGAGTATAAAGTAGTAATGAGCTCAAAAACAAATAAAGCCAACCTCAACAAACATAAAATTTAAACGGAGGGAATTTTTCCGTGGAGAACTTTATTCCTTAGCTAATCTAAAATGGATCGAATACAGTGTTTATGAACTATTTCTTTGAAATAAGACCTGTTCACATTCAATCTAGGTTTGGTGTAAGACTACCGTACCCCTCTCTTATTAGACAGGTCCTAAACACCCGCTTTTTTTTGTCTTTTAAGCCCTTTAGGTGGAAAAATATTGCGTTTAGAAATGAAACCTACGTTTGGACCCCAGAGCTCGGCGCCATGAATCATGGTGACGAGATGAAGACTTAGCCTCCTCTGCCACCTTCTTTTGCCCTGCTGGCACCTCGGCGCGGCGCCGAGACGTGTAAGCTCGGAGCCATGATTCATGGCGCCGAGCTCTGGGGTTCAAACGTGGATTTCGTTTCAAAAGGGATCTAAACGTGATATTTTTCCGCTCAAAGGGCCTAAAAGAAAAAAAGTACGGTCATAAACACTCGCCCCCGTAATTCGATTGATCATGCACGTGATACGTAGCTGGAAACAAACGAACGAGCGTAAGTCAACACAAGAAGAATGCATCTGCAAAGTAGCCTTTTTGGTGAGCATTTCTGCGTTTGACTCGATTGCATCAGAGGCACGTTGCTCGATCAAAGGATCCTATGGCAGCTCAACCAGTTCATGTCTACAGTCTACGGATCACGATGCCGTTGGGGAACAGATGGATTGCCCGTATCCGTGTCCGTTAACCATCCGTACCCAAATCAAGAGGGTAATATCCAACGGATGTGGATAACCGAATGGGTAAGCTCGCCAACGACGTCGCCGCACGCGCTCGTCGCTTGCTCGTCACCGCCGGGTTGCCATTGATGCCCCCACGCTATCGCCGTTGGCTAGCTCAACTCGTCGGATCTGCTGCAGCCTGCACTTGGAGTTAATTTTGCTGCCGGCGCTGTGTGCTAAAGATGCATGCATCCGTAGGCCTCGGAAGCATGCTGTCGCAGCGGTTGCGAAGACATCTGCCGGGCGCCGGCCGCTGGAGCGCCGTGGTAGACAACGACGCAGAGGAGGACGGCGACGGGCCGTCGCGGTCGCCCAGCAGTCACGCGCCCCCGGACTGCTGCGGAGATGAAAGTGCGGCGCCTGAGGACAGAGAAGAAGGGATCCGTCAGCCTATGTTTTCATCTACTGCTGAATGGGTAATAGATAATCGGACAATTATCCTCAATTATCCTACCCATACCCATAAACAAGTGGATAATCCATACCCTCCCCAGATACCACGGATACGGATTTGGGTATCCAGTGGCAACGTGATCTACGGACGAACGTGCCATGAAAAAAGCGACTCGGATTTCCATGAGCACCCAAAGCTCGCACTTTTCTCTCTCGCTACTCACTAGTCAGCTGAAATAAAAATGAGACTGATTCTAGACGATGCGGGTACCACATTGACACGTTTAACTTTAACATTTTCAATAACTTATTCTCTATAAAATTATAAACGTTTGCGTCTGCTCAAAACCAATGGGTAGCACTAAGACTATGTTTATATAAATACAAAATTTCAAATATTAAGAGGTATATATATAAATATAAAATTTTAAATTTTTCTATAAAAAATGAAAAATAGTTTATGATGAATAATTAGCATCAACCTTATTTTATTGACATATTGGAGGTTTTATTTATTGACGGTGAAAAGTAAAAAAAATAAATTAGAACATGATTAAATGGATTTTTATTTGGGAAAATGTATACGTAGTCCATAGCAATCCCTACTCCGTCCATGAACACCTGCCAGTTGATCATGTCATGGAAGCTAAATTTGTGCTTGTGTAGTGTGTTCGTGTGTTCTTGTTAATGCTTTGGGCTTGAATATATGGCAATCACATTGTCCTCACTCTTGTCTACCACGACATATGTAGAAGGACTTCAACCATATTGAGAAAATCGTT
>OAMR01000314.1:1524240-1542146 GCA_900205405.1 Echinochloa crus-galli
ATATATATATATATATTTGTACATTTTTCTTATAGAAACATTTAACATATAAAATTTTATATTTATATAACTCTTAATATTCGATTTTTTTGTATTTATATAAACATAGTGCTACCCCCATCATATTGGTTTTGAGCAGACGCATAGGAATTGAAAATGTTTCGAGATTTATAAAATGTCTCGTTATATATAATTTTATACAGAGAAGTTATTCAAAATGTCACGTTAAACGTGTCAATGTGGTACCCGCGTCATGTCTCATTTTTATTTCAGCTCAGTACACTAGTGACAGACTGACAGGAAAAGCCTTTCTTCGAAAAAACAGAAAAAAGTGCAAGCGTTGGGTACTCATGGAAATCCGAGTCGCTTTTTTCATGGCACGTTCGTAGCGTAGACTGTAGGATCCTTTGATGATGGCCCTCGAGCGACGTGCCTCTCATAGTGCAAACAAGTCAAATGCAGAAATGCTCACCAAAAGGCTACTAGTTACAGGTGCATTCTTCTTGCGTTGACTTTTAAACGCTCATTCGTTTCTTTCCAGCTACGTATCACATGGCCTCTATTTGTTTGGGGTAAAAAAAATTTTCCACCCAATTTGACTAATAATTAAGGATATTAAATAAAGTCAGTTTATAAAACTATCTTCACAGTCTTAGATTAATTCACGAGACAAATCTAATGAGCCATTTGACCGCATGATTAGAGGATGATTACTGTAGCATTATTGTAGTAAATCATGGACTAATTAGGTTTGTTAGATTCATCGCGTAAAGTTACACTCATCCATAAAAAGGTTTTGCAAATAGGCTATATTTAATACTCTATGCATGTAAGATTCCTTTTGGAAATTTTTTTTCCGAAAAGCAAAGAAACAGGACAATGCATCATCAATCGAATTATGGGGGCTAATGACTATATTTGCTTTTGAACATATTACTTACTACTCCCTCCGTCCCACGAAGAGTACAACCCTCACTTCCCGAGGAGTCAAAGGATTTCAACTTTAATTAAATTTATACAAAATAGTACTAACATTTATGATACAAAATAAGTATTATTAGATTAATCATGGATTATATTTTTATACTAAATCTATTTGAAGACATAAATGTTAATACTATTTTGTATAAATTTAATTAAAGTTGAAATCCTTTGACTCCTCGGGAAGTGAGGGTTGTACTCTTCGTGGGACGGAGGGAGTAGTAAGTAATATGTTCAAAAGCAAATATAGTCATTAGCCCCCATAATTCGATTGATGATGCATTGTCCTGTTTCTTTGCTTTTCGGAAAAAAAATTTCCAAAAGGAATCTTACATGCATAGAGTATTAAATATAGCCTATTTGCAAAACCTTTTTATGGATGAGTGTAACTTTACGCGATGAATCTAACAAACCTAATTAGTCCATGATTTACTACAATAATGCTACAGTAATCATCCTCTAATCATGCGGTCAAATGGCTCATTAGATTTGTCTCGTGAATTAATCTAAGACTGTGAAGATAGTTTTATAAACTGACTTTATTTAATATCCTTAATTATTAGTCAAATTGGGTGGAAAATTTTTTTTACCCCAAACAAATAGAGGCCATGTGATACGTAGCTGGAAAGAAACGAATGAGCGTTTAAAAGTCAACGCAAGAAGAATGCACCTGTAACTAGTAGCCTTTTGGTGAGCATTTCTGCATTTGACTTGTTTGCACTATGAGAGGCACGTCGCTCGAGGGCCATCATCAAAGGATCCTACAGTCTACGCTACGAACGTGCCATGAAAAAAGCGACTCGGATTTCCATGAGCACCCAAAGCTCGCACTTTTCTCTCTCGCTACTCACTAGTCAGCTGAAATAAAAATGAGACTGATTCTAGACGATGCGGGTACCACATTGACACGTTTAACTTAACATTTTCAATAACTTATTCTCTATAAAATTATAAACGTTTGCGTCTGCTCAAAACCAATGGGTAGCACTAAGACTATGTTTATATAAATACAAAATTTCAAATATTAAGAGGTATATATATAAATATAAAATTTTAAATTTTTCTATAAAAATGTACAAGTATGTTTTATGATGAATAATTAGCATCAACCTTATTTTATTGACATATTGGAGGTTTTATTTATTGACGGTGAAAAGTAAAAAAAATAAATTAGAACATGATTAAATGGATTTTTATTTGGGAAAATGTATACGTAGTCCATAGCAATCCCTACTCCGTCCATGAACACCTGCCAGTTGATCATGTCATGGAAGCTAAATTTGTGCTTGTCTAGTGTGTTCGTGTGTTCTTGTTAATGCTTTGGGCTTGAATATATGGCAATCACATTGTCCTCACTCTTGTCTACCACGACATATGTAGAAGGACTTCAACCATATTGAGAAAATCGTTAGCTTACAATAACTAAGGCTACGAGCGAGTGAAAGGGAGTGTTATAGTAACTATTTCCTCCATTTTTATTTGTAATATATCAATATTTAAACTTTACAATCTTTGGCCAATAACTTAGCCAACATGTTTAACTTTTATTAAATAGTTGAATTTATAACCAATGTACTCTTAAATAATCATAAGTTTATAACAGTAAAGAATATAATATATGATGGAAGAATCGTCAAAAGGCTAAAACCGTTCAATCCAACGTGGAGCATAAATGCACAACAGCGTGGCGTGCCATGTAGACAAGGGGCAAGGTTGAACGCGAAAGAAAAGTTTAAGAATTAAAATGATCATCTTATAGTTTAGGAATAAAATGGAGTCTCGGCCAATTATTGAGCGACGGAAATAGCCTCTTCTTTATTAGCAGCATTTTGAAGGCAAACAAGAAATTAAACATTTTGATGTTCCAATTCAACCGGACGAGTACAGTTGTCTTTTTTTTTCTTTCTTTTCTGTTTCTCTGCCTATGACCTTTCAGGATCAAAGACTTGCATTTTTTTCTGCTATATTAATGAAACATACACTGTCTTGTGCGGTCCGTTCAAAAAAAAATAAAAACGAACGTTGGGGGCAATGCAATCAACAGAGCAGGGGTGGGACCACTGGACCAGAGAGTATGCAGTAGGGTCTTTGACGTGGTGACGGATAAGGAATGAACGGTGGACATGCGCAATGCCCGGTAGAATACAAAGAAACAAAGTAAAAGGGCAGATGCGATGCAACAATCGGTATGATCAGCTGCAGCAAGCTTGCTGTAAGCTACGAAACAAGCAACTATTGCAGTGATCGTCACGGGTATTTGTTTGTTGGCATGCAAGTCCGACGACATACTGTGCGCTGTACGCCTGTACGTATAGTAGGGGATCACAAGTGAAGAAAATTCTGAATGCAAGCAAGATAAGCAGCAGCCCGGCCCGGGTCATTTTGGCATTCTGCGAAGGTACAGTACCAGCAGCTAGGTAGGGATCGAATAACAACAAGTGGAGCTGCACATCGTACGTTTTGTTGCCACATATACTGCAGAGATGATGAGACGACGATCGACCGTGTCGTCCCCTTTCGCGCGCTCACTCTCGTTTTATGCATTCTTGTAGCATTTGCAGAGGATTCATTTGCAATCTTGCGTTCTCGATCAGTGGATTACTGGAGATAGCTTCAGGCAGCAGCTCGATCTGTAGCCTGCATGCATGCGTATGGCATGACAATGGCAGTGACCGGAGAAGACATGCGGGATATTCCTAGTGGATAGATGACGTGGCAAGCTTGCATGTTAAGAGAAATCCGTAGTGGGGAGCTAAAACATAGTTATGTTTGATGATCACCACTGGTGGACGCCGCTCAATTGTTTAACTTTATTAATTGTTTAGCTTTGATGTGCAAAAGCGTTGGTCCTTAATCTATATAACCTATATAATTAGTATCCACTAACAAGTCATGGTTGAATTTCTCTTAACATGCAACCATTCCACATCATCATCATCTACTATGCGCCATATCACTATCCACTATAAGCCATGTCATTATCCACTAGACCATCTATTTATTCTTCAACCGATTTTCTGTGACCACATTTTTTAGTGTAGCAATTACAAATTATAGAGGAGTAGAAATTACATGTATGATCAGTCATACTTCCATGTATAATCTTTACTAAAGAACGTTGCAATGCAATCACTTTGGTGTTTATACTTTCACATTTCACTTTAAAATTTTATTTAACAAATTCCCGCAGCAACGCGCGGGGTATCACCTAGTACAATAGATTACTCCGATCCAGACTAGACGGGCGCGCCGTGGATGAGAAGAATGCGACACAAATGTCCTTCTCGATTACACCCTGATCTCGGACAGAATACCGATTATCCCGGGGAGACAAGCAGTAAAAGCTGAAGCTTGGGGCTACATAATCATGACTAGCAGTAGAACCCGTACAGTACCAGGTTGGTGGTATTTCAGGCATCTCCGCTGGCCGGCCACTTGTTGCATTCCTTCTCCATACTACACATGGATCTTCGATCTTCTGTTCTTGGAATCACCTACATGTCTTCAACATACCGGACGACCGATGAGTTTCTGTATTTGCTAGAAGTAAAAGACTGACGAATAGAGAGAATGCATGATTAAAATTTACTGTGTGCACATCTGAAATGATCGATCGACATGAAGAGATGTATATGAAGAGTAGGATGTAGGGTACAAAGGCTAGCAGTCCTAACTGAGCTGCTGCGCGAGCAAGCCGTGACATATAGACACAAGCATATCAATCTTTCGCTCTGAATGTAGCGTCACTTCAGACCTTACAACTTGTGATTCATCCGATCTATCCCGACCTGTGTATCTCTGGCCGGAGATGATTGCAAACATCATGACCATATTATTGACCACCTTTTTCCTGCTTCCTCAATTTTTTTTGAAGCCCTGAAGATACAATGCAATGCAACTCCATCAATCAACCTTTACGGTCACTGCCTTTGCTCCTTAATTTTATTTAATTTTGATAGCCTTTTACATTTTGCATTAGTGTGTACGTGCCAGGCCTCTGAAAATATTATATATGCCGATGCAACATAAAATTAGGCAAGCAAACTCACATGGTTGTTTTTGGTCGTGATGGTTGTTTTGACTGTGCGATGCATCGATCAGTGAATGCAGTGGTTGCATCCATCGTGTTCCCCTTGTCCGTTACTTCATTCCACACACACACACACCATGCACCTTGCATTGATATGAGTTCTCTCCTCTGCAACTTTATACTTCCCTTGGGCAACAGTATCTCACACTATATCCAGAGCGTACCTGCCCCATGTGACACTGCGTGCAGCATGTCTCCCGATGCAATTAGCCTGTATGCCCTTTCGTTTGGCTGGTGGCTGGTGACTGGCGCTGGTTTTTGCTGAGAGAAAAACACTGCTGGCTGGTTGGTGGCTGGTGGCTGGCGCTGATTTTCGCTGAGAGAAAAACACTGTTGGCTCGCTGGAAACAATCCAAACGAAAAGGGCAAGAAGCCAACGTCTAGGTTTATGCAATTCTACTTACAGTAGTTATAATTTCCTTTGTGGTTGTTATTTCTTATATATACATGTTGAATAGGAACAACGTACATTCCATGCAATTGATAGTACGCAGAATGCATGTCAGCTCACAATTGTTGCTAACCCCTATCTGCCTGCTAATAATAATATGCAGTTAGTTGCTTAGTTTGTCGATGTGATGAAGAAAACTAGAGTGCCTTTAGTAGAGCGATAGAGAGTGTCAGTCGGACCAACGTACATATAAGACGAGATGTAGCAGCTTTTGCTGCTATACCGGACGTACCTTCCGGGACCATATAAACGCATGCATGTTGTTACAGATCGATCGATCCATCCATCCATTCTATCCATATGTCTATCTTACAATGTGACCACGCTCGTCATTCGTGTGAAGTAGTAGTCAGTACAGGTAATAATGTTGGTCCAACAAATCCTCTCCTTGTAAGTTGTCATATCGATCGAGGACATACACGCCTTGTATGTACGTAGAGCCCGGCCGGTCATGTGTGCGAGAAGAGAAGATGAAGCACTACGTGTATGCATCTCTTACCGCGTGCTTGGTCAGCTCATTGGACACATCAACGGATAGTGTATGCCGATGGGTATCCAAGGCCACAGCCTACCTGGGACTGGGAATGCATGGTACAAGTAACTCGTTTTTCCTTATAAAAAAAACCGTTTTCAGTGACAGATTACTCCGACCCGTTTCATCTCAAGAGGGAACAAAAGGGCTGCGCTGAGAACTGGGCTACTCAACCCTCATGATCACTTAACATTGCCGCCAGTGCTCAATTTGACGAAAAAAAGCGTTTTTTATCCGTCAAAAATTGAGGCCACTGGCGAGACAAGTGCAGTTGGAAATTGCTACTGGTGGGCTTGATCATTGTACTGCAGCCCAGCCCAGTGCTTCTGAACTAAGCCCAGCAGTGAGTCTCCAAGAAGCCCAGGACGATGAAGGAAATGAGGCCTAGGATCATTTATTACCCCAGCGATGTCTTGTCTTTCTAGTTCGGACTTCCAGAAATGAGAGAGAGGCTTGTCTCAAAAAAGAAATGAGAGGCTAAATCCAGGCGTTTGGAGTTCAGGCTGTTCAGATAAATGCGGATGCAGCGCTATCCAAGAACTCCAGACGAGCATCGGTTGCAGCTGTAGCACGAGATGAGATGGGAAAGTTCATGGGAGCTTCTACAGTGCTGATGATCGGTATTACAGACCCAGAGATAATGAGAGCTCTGGCTTGCAGGAAAGCTATGGCGCTGGCCAAAGACCTGACCTTCTCCTCCGAAGGGTGAGGGTGGCTTCTGACTGCGCCAATGTGGTGAGAAGTATGGAAGGGGACACAATGGGGCAGTACGGCCACATTGTCAAGGAGATCTGGGAAGGATCGAGCTGAAGCTTTTCAGAAATTTGAGATCATCCATGAGAAACGGGAGTCTAATCATGACGCACACGCCTTGGTTTTTTGATCCGCCAAATGGCGTTTGTAACATAATTTGCATGGAGTTCTCCTAAAAAAAGATGATTACTCCCATGCATGTCAATCACCTCACCTCACCTGTCTTTTCAAAAAAAAACCTCACCTCACCTGTGACATGTTCACCTCTGTCAGCTGTGATTGTTCATGAAAATTGAATCGATAATTTGCTGCAGCAGGACAATCTGGGGAACTAGAACAAGTAGAAAAACTGACATGAGTCGCAATGTATCGATATAACCTTATAATGACTTGATTCTGTACAAACAGACATTTTTCATTCAACGAACATGTGAGAATTTGTAGATTCCGCAGGAGTACTATCCTGCAAGGCCTATGACAGTCACTTACCTATCCACTGTTCATGCGTGCAAAGCTAGGACGGAGTACTCGCAGCCTCCTAGAACTATGAGCATGACCTATCCTAACCGCCCGTCCTCTACATCCGATTCCCGATGCTATTCCTCCGGGCATGAGCATGATGATCCGGCCGTGGTGGTCTTCCCGCTGCGGCGACACCATCTCCGCCGCCCATGCCAAGCTCCGCCGCGATCCCCCCTGCCGCCGGCCTCGCGTACGACTGCAGCACCAGCACCGACGCGATGGTCTGGAAATCCCTCGACGCCAGCAGGTCCCCTATCGGCCCCAGCTCCGGGCACTCGCTCCACTCCGCCATCCCCGCCGTCAGCCCCGGCAAGCCCGGCACCTTGCCCACCACGAACAGGTCCTTCCCCAACGCCTCCACCTCCTGCACCTGCGCCACCATCTCGCCCGCGTCGAACACCCCCCTCTCTCGGTACTCCACCCCGGCGCCGCCGCCGCCGGCGGCGCTCATGGCGTGCGCCCTGTCGAGGAACTCCCTGAGGCATGCGTCGTCGGCCTTGCGCTCCTTGAGCGCGTCGAACTCGCTCCCCGTGAAGCTGCCGCCGCCGCCCTTCTGGACGAAGCGGAGCACGGTGAGGTCGATGGCCGGGTTGTGCACCATGCGCGTGGCCAGCGCCACCACCTCCCGGTCGTCGCGGCCGCCGAAGAAGAGCGCCGCCACGCGGCACCCGGCGCCGGGCACGCCGCCGAGGCCGCGGTCCACGAGCACCCCCACCGTGCACGGCGAGAAGCGCTGGATGCTCTGGTTCAGCGGCTGGATCGCCGGGTGGAACACCTCCAGGCCGCCGTCCACCGACCGGTGCTTGTGGAACGGCAGCACGATCAGCGCCGCGTGCCGGTCCTCCGCCGCCGACGTCACGTCGTCGTGCATCGTCGCGTACGGCGACACCGCCGCCACCGTCCGCGCCGACACGCCGGCCGCGTTCTCCTCGTACGCCATGAACGCGTGGGCGATGTGCTTGAACTGCAGCTCCACCTGGCTGCGCCCGCCGTGCGCCGAGTGCTCGGCCTCGTAGGACGACGACGGCGCCGACGCGTTGATCAGGAGCATCGCCGACGACCGCCCGGCGAACTCGATCAGGTGCAGCGCCTGCACAGCCACCGGCGACCGCTCCGACGGTGACGCCACGTCGAGGAGGGTCAGCAGCGCCGGCACGTCGCGCGGCATGTGCACGCAGGCCAGGACGTGGAACTCGGCGTCGGGGTGCGGCCACGCGATGGTCCGGCGCTTGTAGAACACGAGGCGCCGCGCCGGCTTCACGACGACGGCCATCAGCGGCGTCACCAGCGCCGTGATCAGCGCCGACATGAACACCAGCACCGTGAACGACTGGTCGCTCATGATCCTCTTGTTCTTCCCGATGTTGAGGATGACGAGCTCGATGACGCCCTTGGTGTTGAGGAGCAGCCCGATGGAGGTGCCGTCGTGCAGCGGCATGCCGAACGCGCCGGCGACGCTGACGGCTGCGACGACCTTGAGGATCGCGGCGGCGAGCGCCGCCACCATGAGCAGCACCGCCGCCGGGACGCTGGTGATCTTGGCGGTGTCTGTGCGGAGGCCGCTCATGGCGAAGAAGAGCGGCAGCAGCGTGCCCACCACGAGGTCCTCCACCTTCTCGACGATGGCCACGCCGACGGGCCCGTTGGGCACGGCGAGGCCGAACACGAAGGCGCCGAAGATGGCGTGCGTGCCGCCGGCGTCGGCCACGAGCGCCGCCACCATGACGCCAACGAGCACCGAGCACTCCTGTAGCTCGGTGACCACCTCGCCCTCGGAGACCCGCCGCGCCAGCTGGAGGAGCATCGGCCGGACGATGAGGTAGCTGGCGCCGACGATGAGGAAGCCGGAGCCGATGGTCCAGAGGCACGGGACGACGCCGTAGCGCACGTGGGCGAGCGCGGTGGCGACGGTGAGGCCGGCCCAGGCGAAGGTGTCGTTGATGAGGGACGCCGAGATGGAGAGCTGCCCGACGTCGGTGCCGGCGAGCTTGAGCTGGGCGATGTTGCGGGCCAGCACGGAGAAGGCGGTGGCGCAGAAGGTGGCGCCGAGGAACACCGGGAACGACAGGTTGTTCACCGCGGCGAACTGGTCGCCCTTCTGCTTCCTGGCGGCGTCGGTGCTGACGGCGACGTAGCCGGTGGCGGCGCCGATGAGGAAGGGCGGGAGCGCGGAGGCGGCGGCGAACCAGAAGCTGCGGAGGCCGGCGCGGAGGACGGTGTGGAGCTCGATCTCGACGCCGATGGTGAAGGTGTAGTAGATGAGGCCGAGGAGGGACATGGACTCGAGGATGAAGAGGCTGCGGACGGGGAAGGCCACGTCGGAGAAGTGCGGGACGCGGCCGAGCACGGAGGGGCCGAGGAGGAAGCCGGCGAGGATCTCGGCGATGTATGCGCGGGAGGCGGAGCGGGGAGAGGAGGAGCGCGACGGCGCGGGTGGTGGTGGTGATGAGGATGATCTGGAAGAGGAGCAGCGGCAGGGAGAAGTCGAGCGGGTTGTCCCCCGTCCAGATGCCGCTCATCGTGATCTTGCTCGGGTAGAGGCACAGCAGGTCGCTCCTGTCCGGCGACATCACGTGCTTCCAAAGCTCCGCCAGCGGGTCGCTCACCGCCATCGACGACGTCATCTTCTTCTTCTTCTTCTTCGATCTTCTTCCGATCGCTCTTCTCCGGTGACGGTGGGTGCCAGGGAATGAAGGATCGGAGAGAATGAATGAATGAAGCGCTGCTAGCTTGTGGTGGGGTGAGGAGTGATCGATCATCGATGGGATGGCCGGGAGGACTTTGCTATTTTTATTCGATTATAATAATGGGACACTGCATGCATGCACTCCTCTGCTTGTGTGTTTGGTTTGTGGCTGTGAGCTCTGCATGGAGCTTGTGTTGTTTTGCTAATTTCCTTTAAATCTTAGCATTGAAACAATTTCTTTCTCAGACATGTTAACATTCTTTATGAAACTAATGTTGAGCTCATCTCCTACTTGATCAATATTATTTATTGTTAACTCAACGTGGACTTGTGTGTATTATAACGCAACAATTTTCTATGCAAACATTTTGCTATATTCTGAAATTACTAGACATGTTAACTCAACATTCCGCAGAGGAAATAAGACAACTGAACTGAACAATAATACTGAAACATATTTTCGTCATCTTTGTTTAAATTAGATGGGCAGCAAAGCAACATAGGTTGATGGGGCCGTCCTTTTCTTCTCCTTGCAATGCATCGGTAATGGCCCAAGCCCAATCTCCGTCCTTCCGAATCCGATCCGGTGCGCCATGATCTGTCGAGCTCGTCGTGTAATTGCCTATATATATAATCCTCGCCCCCGGCCTCCTAGCCGGTGGTAAGGGAGCGGGGGTCCGTCCTTTTAGTAGATCGAGTCCTAATCGAGTCCTTCTAGGTATAGGGTTTGTTCGCCGTCGATGCTCGGCAGTGGAGTTAGGTTTTGCCGGAGGAGCGTGGCTCTTCTGCGGCTTGGTTTTCCTTGCGGCGTCGGCGATGCGGAAGCGACGACGTTGCAGAGGAATAATTTCTCCCAGCTTCTTCCGTTCTCCGATGGCGATCTACTCCGACGTCAACGGAGAGGCTGGGGAGACCTGTCTAGGAGTCGAGGGCTGGCGTATCGTCGTCTCCTTCAGATGATGATGGTGTTGACCCTGTTAATCTCGGGAAAGATGATCTTTGGTGAAAATCTGAGCTTTGCTCAGGTTGCCGGCGGTGGAATCGAAGGATGCGTCGTGGGTACCGGAGTTGGCCGATGCGCCTGGGAGGCAGTGTACTCGGCTGATTCGCCTAGAAGTAAGTAAGCCCTCCTCTGCGGCCTTCACCTTGTGGAGTTTGGAGCCCAGCGATGATTGGGAAGCGGCTCCGGCGGCGATGACGGACGGATTTCCGAAGACTTCGAGGAAGATGAACATGAGTTTTAGACTTCTTTGTAATTTTCCTTTTCTTTGGAACTCTGTTTGTAAAAGGACCGGTGTAATAGCGATCAATACATCTTTCTTCTAAAAAAACACCGATCGAGCAAAACAGAATTGGATCCAATTAATCATCATCATCGATCCTTGTTTTGGTTCTTCCATCCAGCCCGCTGTTTCGTTCGTTCGTACAGACAGGGAGAGCAGGACTGCAGGAGAGGTTAGGGAAGGGCCGGCCGGCTCGATCGCGCATGGAGGCCGAGGCCGGTGCCGGTGACCTCCAGATGAGGAAGGAGTCGGAAGGTGGTGGTGTGATCCTGAAGCTAAAGAAGGAGGCCTTGGAGGCGCTGGAGCTCATGCCGCATGATCATACGAAGAAGGCCCAGCCAGCCGTGGCGGAGAATACCAAGAGGAGGAAGACGAAGGTGGTGAAGGAGAGGCTGCCGCTGGGGCTCATCGAGCTCATGATAGCAAGCCCCTATAAGCCCGTGGATGAGATCCCTCAAGAGAGGCTGGCCGAGCTTCCCCAGGATTACGTCGAAGGCTATACCATAAGAAAGTTTATCGCTGACAAGCTCTTGGCCTACGAGCAGGCCCTCGTTCAGCAGTACTTAACCAAGGGCTACGCGGAGGACGAATCGGAGGTCACCGACGACGAGGATGAATGATATATGCTCCATGTAATTAATTGATTGATTAGGCCAGGAAGAACCGAAGTAAATTAAAGGGCGTTAAATAATTTACAGTGCAAATTATGTGGCATGTGTGAGCTCTGTCGTAATTTTGTTTGCGTGTGATGACATCGGGAGTTACATAACTGCTTTTGTACGTCGATGCATCTTGTGTTGCTGCTGAATGAAGTCGCCTACACATGATTGTTCCTTCATCCTGGTATTGTTTAATGCAATTGTTTCGATTGTTTATGCATGAGACTTTGGATGATCATGATATTTGCATCCGGATAATCTGTTGATTTTTTTTTATTAGATGGGCTGGTGGGCTACCATCGGACCGTTCTTCTTATTCGTTGCTTGTGCATCGGTAGTGGCCCAAACCCAATCTAAATGGCGGCCACGTTCTTCCGAAACTAACCGATCCGTATGTATCAAGCCCGATCTAGCATCCTCGCAATAATCCAGATCTAGAAGAGCTCGGTCGATCGGGGCTCAATCAATCGATCCTCGTCGGAGCAGCAGGAGGAGGTTGGGGCTGGACGACCCCTCACCGCCTTGAGGAGGTCCTCGCGGCTGATCAAGATGAAGAAGATGGGCGCGTCGGATCAGGATCGGATCCTGGCGCTCAAGAAGGAGAGGAAGGCTCTCATCCAGAGCCGGAAGGAGAAGGCTGCTCGCGAGGATTGTTTCGAGGTTTACTTATGGGGGGCGGCGCAATATGATATGCTTATGCAGCAAGGGACCGGATCAAACCAGCAGGATTGCAAGGCGGCGGCGGCGGAGGGGTCCGCCGGAAACAAGAGGAAGAAGAAGGTGATCAATAATGAAAACAAGAAGAAGAAGGTGGTCAAGGAAAGGGTGCCTCAGAAGGCTATCGATTTCATGATACTGAATCGCCACAGCCACAAGGCTTGCCCATGTATCCCTGAAGAGCACTTGGGCAAGCGTTCTGAGAGTTTCCGCGAGTCATATTATGAATGTGTGGCTATGGCTAACAATCTCATGGAGTATGAGGAGGTCATCGTCAAGCAGTTCCGTGACAAGGGCTACGCCTATGACTATTTTGAGGTCACCGACGATGAGGAAGAGAATGACAGCGACCAGGACACCGACGACGACGAGGAAGAGAATGACGGCGATCAGGACAACTAGAACAGGAAGCAAATGGGGTTAATTATTTGCATGTAGTCTGCGTATGAGTCGAATCGATGCTTAGCTCTTGATTAGGAGTGCTTGCTTCGTGTTTGTTTCGTGATTAATGTTTGATTTGGGTCATTGTATTGATTGCACTTAAGTTGTGGAGTGATGACCGCAACTAAGTATTATTAAATCACTAGAATTAGATAGTTTGGGTTATATCTTAGTCCCTACTCTCAGCATTTATTTTATTCCTTATCAATCTTGTGTCATCTCTCATATAAATCATATCATGCTCAACGACCCCTCACCGCCCTGAGGAGGTCCCCGCGGCTGATCAAGATGAAGAAGATGGGCGCATCGGATCAGGATCGGATCCTGGCGTTCAAGAAGGAGAGGAAGGGTCTCATCCAGATCCAGAAGGAGAGGATTGTTCGCGAGGGTAATCTCGAGGAATACTTGGCGGGGGCGGCGACATATGATAGGGATAGGCAGCAAGGGACCACCGGATCAAACCAGCCGCAGGATTGCAAGGCAACCGTGGCGGAGGGGTCCGGAAACAAGAAGGTGATCAAGGAGGGAGACAAGAGGAAGACGAAGGTGGTCAAGAGAAGGGTGCCTCAGAAGACTATCGATTTCATGATACTGAATCGCCACAGCCGCAAGCCCTATCCATGGGTCCGTGAAGAGCACTTGGGCAAGCGTCCTGAGAGTTTCCGCGAATCGTATTATGAAGCAGTGGCTATGGCTAACAATCTCATGGAGTATGAGGAGGTCATTGTCAAGCAGTTCCGTGAGAAGGGCTACGCGTACGACTATTTTGAGGTCACCAACGACGAGGAAGAGAAGGACAGCGATCAGGACACCGACGATGAGGAAGAGAATGACAGCAACCAGGACAACTAGAACAGGAAGCAACTAGGACGACTATTTGGAGAATGACGATTCGACGACGTCATCTTCGAATCGCTCTTCTCTCCGGTGACGACGGTGATGGCTGGCGCCAGGGAATTGAAGGATCAGAGAGAATGAATGAATGAAGCGCTAGCTAGCTTTGTGGGGTGAGGAGTGATCGATCATCGATGGGATGGGAGGACGTACTTTGCTATTTTTATTTCAATATAATAATGGGGCACTGCATGCATGCATGCACTGCTTGTGTGTTTGGTTCGTGGTTGTGAGCTCTGCATGGAGCTTATGTTGTTTTGCTCATTTTCTTTAAATCTTAGCATTGAAATAGTTTCTTTCTTAAACATGTTAACATCCTTTATGCAACTACTTTTGAGCATTTTCTCCTACTCGATCAATATGTTAATCAACAATGCATGCACTTGTGCATATAAGGCAATAATTTTCTGTGCAATCATTGTGCTATATTTGAAGTTAAGTGAGGAAGTTCACCGTCCCTGAAGCGTCGCGTCGCCTCCCTGGGCGACGGGACGGGGCGACTCCGCCGCCGCCGCCGCCGCCGCAGCCCACCGAAAGGTCCCCTCCTTCGGCCGCCGCCGCTGCCAACCAACTTGCGGCGGCGGCGGCCAGCGACGACGCCGAAGCCGGCGGCGGTCCGCAGCCTTCCCCTCCTCCCTTCCTTCCCTTTTTTACTTCTTCCTGAAGCACGGTGCTCCGTCGGCGTGGCGGCCGTTGCATCCCATGGGGGCGGATTCGAGGCCTCCTAGGCCGGATCCGGCCCTCTGCTACCGGATCTGGGGTCTCCCCGTCCAATGGTGGCCAGGAGTTCTCGGGCTCGGCAATGCTGCAGCAACTTCGGGCTCCCGCGACTGAGGGCGTCGGGCCCTTCCATGTGGACATTGCGCTCCTTCCTGCTATTCGTGCGAGTCATGGAGGACTCAAGTAGCAGGGTGGGGCAGTTGTCTTCGTGCGGCTTTGGCGTCATGGTCCGTTCCTTCTTGCTGATGTAGTTGCTGGGCTCTTGGAGGCTTGACGAAAGCTGTGCCCAACTTTCTGTTGGTGCTGACGACGGCGACGTCCTCGGACGCCGCATCCCTTCTTGAAGGCGTTATCATGGTCCTCTACTCCCAGCAGCCATGGAGACCTCTAGGTTTTGTCCTTGGAGGTTCTTCGAGCTAGTTCTTCTGTGATGTTAGGCTGTCTTTGGTTACAGACGCCTACAGTGACTCGGCAAGTATCATCATTCAGCGTCTTTGCTCCGTCAACGCTCTCCTTGGTGGTGCCATCAAATCAAATACCGGGTCGTGTTTCTACTTCACCAACCATCACTACCGGAAACCGTTTATTTGCCGTGCGCCTGTGGCGCACGGCAAAGACCAATATAGGCACGGCAAAGCCTTTGCCGTGCGTATATAACCGTTACGCACGGCAAACGTCGCACGGCATATCTTTGCACGGCAAAGAGTACTTTGCCGTGTGCCTTTTGTCGCGCACACGGTAAACTCTTTGCCGTGCGAAGTTTGACACACGGCAAACATTTTTAGGAAAAAATAAAAAAAGCACCCTGCCGGATCCACCGCCGTGCCCCACTGCCGGCCAGGCTCCTCCGCTGGTGCTGCCGCCGCCGCCCCCACCACGCCACTGCCCGGCCCGACCTGCGCCATAACCACGACATCACCATGCCGCGATCTTTGCCCGCTGACACGACCACCATGTCGCCACCGCCATGCCGCGCCATGGCCCTGGCCACCACCATGCCCGCACAAGATCCCGCCAGCCACCACCGCGACCGCGCCATGGCCCCGGCCACCACCATGCCGCCACCGTCCCGCGTGCCACCGCTGCCACCACAGGGAGATGTGAGAGAGAGACAGAGAGAGGAGAGAGAGAGACACAGAGAGAGAGAGAGAACGAACCATGGTTGACGCCGGCCACCACCGCGCCCACCATGGCCGGATCCGACCGGGGCAGCGCTCCCTCACCGCTCGTCGGCCGGTCGTCGGCACCGACGAGCCCCCGCGGCGAGGACGACGAGCTCCACGACGGCGCAGGGGAGCAGCAGCACACGGCGGCGCACTCGGCGGCCGTCCCGCCGGTGACCTCCCCGCGCGCTCCGCCGCTCCTGCTAGCGCCTCCATGGGCGGGAACCGCCGCCGCCGCTGACGCGCACCACCATGGCACCGCGCCGGCCACCACCGTGCCCGCCACCACCGGATCCGGCCGAGGCGGCGCCGGATCTACGGCGGCGCATGAGAGGGAGGGAGGGAGGGAGAGGCCACGGCGGCGCGCATGAGAGGGAGGGAGATGAGAGAGGAGAGGGGAAAAGAGAGGAGGGGGAGAGGCCACGGCGGCGCGCGTGGTGGTGGGGCCGGGGTGGGGCCCGCCGTGATGTGGGAAGAGAGAGGGAGAGGGTGTGGACTGCGGAGCGGTGTGGGTCCAGAAACTTTGCCGTGCGTTTCTATAAGAACACACGGCAAAGAAATTATTTGCCGTGTGTTCCGAAGTTGCGCACGGCAATTAATTAAATAAAATGATTTATAAATTCTAAAAGTTACTATAAATTTCTTAAAATTTGGCACGACATAATTTGTGTTGTCTGTTGAGTATGAAAAAGGTGTTGAAGTCAATTTTCAATTTGAAAGTCACTTTACCTATTTGTTTAAAATTTAAATATTGTTTAACGTAGTTTTACATGACAAGATAATTTCAAATGGAAAATTTCTCAATTACAAAGTTTTATAGCTTTTAAAGATCTATAACTTTTATTTAAGGAGTTTTTCCAACTGAGGTCATTTAAAATTTTTGACATTGAAATTTTTAAAATTCAAATGTAGTTTAATGTAGTTTTGCGTCACAAGATGATTTCAAATAAAATAGTTGTAAACTATAAAATCTCATAACTTTTAAAGATCTACAACTTTTATTTAGAATGTTTCCAGGGGCGGAGCCAGGATTTTTACACAGGGGGGCCCAACCCCATGTGAATGTTGAATACGCTATGTCATGGCAACGCTCAAAAAAAAATCAGTGTGGACACGTGCTAAAAATTATAGTTTTTGTCTATGTTTATCTAATTATATAGGTGTTAGACAGTATCACTTGGCTAATAATCCACTGACACAACTACAGTGAACAAATTAGATCTAAGAAATGAGTAGTCTAAATGGAGAAATAGCACCTATATGGTTGTATCCCTAATTCAACATGAACAAATTTAAATTATAACAAAAAACAAAGAAATGTGTTCGACTTTAATTTAGCTTTTCCGTATATAATAATCAAGTATTAATTCAAGATTCACTTGGGCTTCGATGCTTCGCAAGCATATGGCTGCTTAGCTCGTCAATTCGTCATGTTACACCGGCCAGGGCGGCGTGCAAGTGCGACGGATCAATTGTAATCTAAGACGACCGTCTACTGGTTAGCACTTTTGATTCGGTCAATGTGCAAACACAAGTGCTCCCACCTAGCTGCATGCTACTTGAGGTCAAGGACTTGGGCTTTTAATTCCCCATCCCATCACCAAACTTCGCAAAATTCTCTCTCCAAACTTCACTATTCACCTATCACATCAAATCTCTCTCCTCATACATGGAACACTAAACGTGGGTAAATAAAAAAATTAATTACATGGTTTTGATGTACACGACGAGACGAATCTTTTGAGCCTACTTAGGTCATGATAGGACAATGTTTAGCACAAATAAATAAAAAATGCTACAATACGCTATAGTCTCGGTTGCGACATTTTCATCAAACTCTTCCCTTCACTTTTTGAAACTAAACACAGCCTCGAGGTTCACCGACTGAACCCACATGCGGCCACGCAGTTAGTTGATAGATTTTTACTGATTTCTTTTTCCCTTCATTGAATTGCTGCACCCCTACTGTAACCTTGGGAGTTGGGAGGAGCCATGGCCCTGCTGCCCCCCCCCC